>RJWJ010016176.1:0-35119 GCA_004363605.1 Indri indri
GGCCTCCCAGAGTGCTAGGATTACAGGCGTGAGCCACCGTGCCCGGCCTGAACTGTTTTAATTGTGTAGTACCTATATCTCAATTTGACACTAATTTTATTCTGCCTTACATTATAGAATGTTTCTTCTTTTTCATTTGTCTGTCTCCCCTCACCAGAGAATGAACTTGAGGGCAGTAATGTCTTGATGCTTCACCCAGCATCTAGCACCGGGCCCTGTGGATAGTAAATGCTGATTGAAAATAAATGTAGGTAACTGAGGATTAGGATTTTTATGTGGGAAGGAAGAGTATTTCCAAAGTGGGATTCATTTAAAGCTGTATTAGTTGGAAAATCACTGGTAGTCAGCTATGAACAAGCCCTGAGCTACTTTAACCAAGGTAGTTGTCTGTCCTAATTTTTATTGATATTTCCTCATGTTAAGATCCTGCCAGGTTTTATTGTGTATAGTTTAGCTATTTGATTTAGGCATTCTTAGAACAGATGGTTTATTATGATGTTGTAATTGAAGTAATACATTATATCTATATAACTTTACTGGATTCTAACCTATTGCATTGGTGAAAGTTTAATTTGTGGGGTTTTATTTTAATTCTCATTCAGACTATTTTAGCAAAGATGGATATATGGTTATCTTTGCCACCTGTTTAGCAGCTAACTTAATGTGCCAAAGGGTAATAAGTTTAACCTAGCGTTAGAATCGTTGCTATAATCAGTACCTTGGGGACCCATAAGATTAAATATAATTCTTTTGGTGGTGAGTTTTCCATTTTTTCAACTTGTTGGGATAATAACTTGATAGTTTATAAGTCATTTCAATTCAGGTTTATTATATAGTGTTGTTTTAGAAAAATAAAACAAACTTATTTCTAGAAAGGAAAAATGAAAATTTTGCCCATAATTAGTAGTTGAAGTTACCAAAATGTATTAATTGTGATTTTTTAAAACAATTTTTAATAAAACTTTATTTTGAGGAAATTGCAGATTTATTTGCATTTGTAAGAAATAATACAGGGAGATACTGCACACCCTTTACTTAGTTTTTCCCGTTGATGACATCTTACAAAACTGTAATACAGTGTCACAACCAGCATGTCAACATGGATATAACCCACCAATTTTACTCAGGATTGTGATTTAATGTAGTGTTCATTTTCAGCATGAATACTTAGCTAGTGAATGTACTGAACACAGTCCAAATTATTTTTGCATATATTGCTGCAGTAAGTACTTAATGTTCTATTGAGTTGATTTATTTTGACCTTTTCAGATTTAAGCCATTGATAAATAGTATAGACATATATTACTTGCAGCCTTATTAAAAACTAAGGTACAAAATAGTTCTGATTCATTAGCCTGACTTATTGAAAGAAATTCCTTGATGAAACCAAATCAGAAATGTTTATTGTTGTTCCTTGAAGTAAAATGTATGTGTTGAAAGAAATTGAGGAGTAAAGGTCTCAGGATATTTTGAGGGGGAAAAACTTGCAGAAGAAGAGGGATTTTTGTGTTTGCATATGGTGCCTGTGTTCTATACTTGGACAACACCCTGTTTTATTTATGATAATTAATTTATCTGTTTGGCCTCCAAGTGCTAGCATTTTCAGAATTGCATTCCTGTTTGTTTTGATGAAGATTGGATAAAAATGAGCTTTCATCTGAAAAGAAAAGTCTTTGACAAGAATTTCTTTACTTTAAAGCATCTTTTTCCCTTATTCTTACACAAATTAAATGGAGGCGATACTATTTACTTAAAAACCTGATGATTTAAAAACCAGTCTTCCCAAAATTGTATCCCAGTAAATTTCCTTTTTGAATTGAGAGTAGGTAAAATTTGTTTTCTGACCGGGCGTGATAGCTCATGCCTATAATCCCAGCACGTTTGGAGGCTGAAGTGGGAAGATCAGTTGAGGCTAGGAGTTCAAGACCAGCCTGAGCAACAAAGTGAGACCCCATCTGTACAAAAAATTAAAAAAAAATTAGCCAGGCTTGGTGGCAGGTGCCTGTAGCTGTAGTCCCAGCTACTTGGGAGGCCAGGGTAGGAGGATCGCTTGAGCCCAGGAGTTTGAGGCTGCAGCAAACTATGAGTGCACCACTGCACTTCAGCCTGGGCGACAGAGCAAGACTTTGTCTCTTAAAAAATAAAAAAAGTTTGTTTTCTGCTTTATTCCATGTTATTACCTTTTTAACTTTAATGCTGTATAGTGTTCTACTGAATTAATGAACCTTCATTTATTTACTTGGTCATTTTCCTCCTTCTAAACATTTAGATACAATCTTTTAGCTGTAACTTTCTGTTTCCCAGTTTCAGTATTGGATGTACAGGAAATTCGTAATTTTCTAAAATAGTACAGAATTAAAAACTGTGTGACTATTTATAGTCAGACAGCTGGCTAACATTTATCACACTACATACTATTAGCCAAATCAGGAAATGGCAGTCCACAATACTTTGATGATCTGAGTTATAATCTCTTGAGCTGGGATTAGATATTAGTGCTTTTAAAAAGCACTAACTGTAATTGTGATAGATGGTCAGGTTGAGAACTACTGCATTTAAGTTAAGATTTGACCTTTAGGATTCCTTGAACTGTTAAATTATAAAACTTTTAGTAATGACCTTCTCCCTGCCCCCCAGTTTGTTACTCTAACCATTAAGATAGTTTTATATATATTCTCTGGTGCTTTATTTGCATATATGCATAACACCATACAACAGTAACAAGTTTTAAGCACCATAATATTCACCAAGTATGTATTTGTAGTCATTTAAAGGCAAGTTTGTAGAGTAACTTTCTGATTAAGATTTAAATTTATAATAACTATAAAAGCAAAATATAAAGACAAAAATAAAATGTTACAGCAGTAATAAAATACTGCCCTTTAGGATTTCTCTACATAAGTGTTGATAATGAATTGTGGAGCATAATGTTACTTTCTCACTTTTTCTCTGAACTGATATTCACGTTTCCTTTATTATATACTGAGTAATTATTATATTCAAGGACTTATTTTTTTAGAACTATCAGAAGCTTTAAATATATTTAAAAAGTAGATATTTGCCAATAGGCTTATTCCTTCTAACAAATGTAACTTCTTTTCCTTAGCAAGGTCAGCACTGGACACAGCTGCACGCTGTGAGTATCTCATCTCAATATTTTACACATGGTTTATTCTGTCTTGTCTTAGGCATATGAGAGGTTATGTTTAAACAATGCCAGTAGTTCAGTATGAGCAAAAACTGATTTAAAAATTGCTGTTAAAGTTACAAGGATGCTATTTGATTGGCCAGCCCAATATTCTTGGTGTTTATTAATAATGGATATTTTGTTTATTAGTGTTTCTTAGCTTCAGTATTGTAAGTACAGAAAGTGATGGAGGAGTAGTAAAAGGAGAATTCCTGGTTAGAATTTGAACATGGGTAGTCAGTGAAACATTAGGCTTTTTAATGATCTCGGAAGTAATGGGTTTTTGTTCATATATGGACTGGAAATGCAAAGTCATAATTCAAAACCTCTCACATCCTGAAATTTAAAAATAAACTCAAGAATAATTAGATAAAATATATTTACCCTCATCAAGATCATATTACTTGATCCATTTATGTCAATTATTAGCATGTTTCCTAGGAGATTCTGGGTTTTGTTGTGTTTTACTTTGTTGTTTATTTTTTTGAGATTGTTTGAAACTCAGGGAAAAAAGATGCTAGCATATATTTTAAAATATGTGTATCTTGATGTCTTACATAATGCCCTTCGTGGTTTAAGATAGGAAATAAAGTGACATAGAGTCTCTTACCTTGTTTTTTAAGAGAAAAAAAATGATGTTTTCTCCCCCAAAGCTACAAAGCCTCCCAGATATAAATGTGGGATCTCAAAAGCTTGCCCTGAGAAGCATTTTGCTTTTAAAATGGCAAGTGGAGCAGCCAATGTGGTGGGACCCAAAATCTGCCTGGAAGACAATGTGTAAGTATTTGTTGATTTGGAACTACAAGATGTGCTATTAAATTATAGTGAATTGAAACTGAGTTTAATGGACATTTTGAAAATGTATTGGGCATGCTTTTACTAAAAGAAAATCGTTTCAATTTTCATTACAGTTTTTTTCCCTTGCATTTAAGGAGTCTTAACGTTCCTAAGTTTTATATTAGAGAATGCTTAGGCACACAGCACTTGTCCAGCTTTGTGTAGAGATGAGGGAATGCCTCTCACTGAATTCTCTAGGTCTCTACTGTGCCATTTGCTAGCCACAAAGACACGTGTGGCTATTTAGTTTTGATTTTTAAATAATAGGGAGAAAGTTAATTCGTATAAATTAATTAAAAGTTTGGTCCTCAGTGACAGTTGCAACATTTCAGGTGCTCAGTGGCCACATGTGGCTTGTGGTCTTTGAATGGAGCAGCACAGATAGAGCATTTTCATCATGGCAGAAATCCTAGTGACAGCGTTGCCCTGGATGATGAACGTGTTCTCTTAAAAACCAAATCTTTCATTTTAAATATTTGAGTGCTGCTTGTTGACGTGTGAAATGATACAGTGATATCTCAGGTCCATTGTAGAACAAACTCCTTGCCACTAAGCAGAATGGTTTCCTATGTTGAGATGCTCTACAAAGTATGGTTTTTAGGTTGTTCAATATTCTACCTCAGTGTCAATTGTCACTTGTAACTTGAAGTTGCCTGCCTCTGGAATTGCAAACCCTGCTATTCGTTGGTAGTTTTTAATCTGCTATTGCTTAGAAAACTAGACATATGAGCTTATTTAAACTTCATGTAAAATAATTTGTCATTATGTATAATGAAGAGGTAATTTAACTGATAGAAAGCAGACCTAACTGAACTAGGTAGTTTCTCCCAGCTCTTTGTGTGTCTCTTCTCTTCTAATAAGCTCTTATATTTTTATCTTAGCCCCTTTTGCAGTTATTTAGCTATGGGAAAGTTATTTGGCTTCATGGGATCACACTTCCTGTAAAATTAAGTGCTTGAGCTAGATGATCTTTAAGGTCTCTACTCATTTCATATCTTTTCCCTCATTCTAATGATGGTCCATTGTTAATCCATTGTCTTCTGATTTCTTATCATTATTGTCCTATTTCACTGATATGTAAGAAAGCACTTGGATTTGAGAAGTTTGTAGGTTTTTGAAAACATTCCCATTCCCCCCTTTCACCTTGTTTGCCTAAAGAGACCCTAAGTTTGAGTCTAAATAACAGAGACAAAGGTTTTTTTTAGAATAACTAGTCCACAGATTACCTTTGAACACCCATTCTGCCCCCTTGTAGCATGGTAAGTTTTAATGCAAAGAAGAGATCAAACTCTTTTTACCAGCAGGCTGTTTTTATTCACAGATTCTATAGGTCAAAAAGAAAAGCAAAGAGTATATAGATAGTGGAGCCTGGTAAAATAAGTACTGGGCTTGGAGCCAGAGAATTTGGTTCTAGCCTGATGAGCATGTAGAATTTGTATTTCAGTTTCTTTAACCATAAAAAGAGTTTAGGCCACCTGTCTATCCTTATTTCAGAAATCATTCTGCCATTCCCATGAGAGATTAAATAATGATGGGTTTTTATAGCCAGGCCTCAGGTCATGAAACTAGTTGCTACAAAAGGTCTCAATAATTGGCCAGGGATCCCCAGTGGAGACACTGTAGGGACCAGTTTGAAGTCTAGGGCATTTTCCAGTATATTCTGTTTTCTATATTGAAAGCTTAAAAAAGTTTTTTTAAAAAAGTTTATAGAGAAAGAGTCTGAATTTTCTAAGCATCAAACAAGTATTTATTGAACATAGTCCCTCCTGTCATGGAACTTACAGTCGAAAAGGGGTAACAGATACGCAAGTAAATGCGAATAAGTCTTAAACTGTGACAGCAGCCATGCAGGGCAGCAGGGTGCGGTGAATGCCGGTGGGAGTGTGGGAGAAGAGGTGCCCGCCCGGCTGTAGATCTCGGGTTAGGGAGTGGTTTCTAAGAGAGTAATGTGTGTTCTGAGAACCAAAGGGTGAGAGGGAAGACAGCCAGGTGAAGAGTGAGGGAACATCATCCTAGACAGAAGGAACTGTGCTTGAAGGCTCTAAATGGTAAGATCTAGAAAGAAGTGAAGAAGGGCCAGGCCACGCAGGAACCTGTAGGCCATGCAGGTAAAGGGTTGAGATTTTTTTCTTGAATGTGTCGAGAAGTTTTTGAAGATTTTCAAACTCTGTCATGTCATATCATTTCCGTTGGGGAAAAAAAATTATCTGACCGCTGTGTAAAATGATTAGGGTAGTGGAATAGAGAGAACAATTGGAAGGCCATTGCCAGTTGCTGCCACAGCTCTTGGATACTGCCTCCCTATTGGTAACAGACTTTATTGCTTGGGTAGCCACTAAAATATATACACAGATACTAAAAACACATAATGTAGAAAATTTAATATTTTCTTGCACTTGCTCTGAGTATGTGCAACTCGTGCTGGAGACTGCTATTCTAGATCAGTGCATCTCAGTGGGGACAGTTTTGCTCCTCGGGGGACATTTGTCATTTTGGGTTGTCACAGCTGTGGCAGTGCTACTGGTAGAGGCCAGAGATGCTGGTATCATCCGTCATTGCACAGGTCAGCCCCTCCACGAGAATGATTAGGCCCTTAATATTATCATAGGCCGAGTTTGAGAGACTCTGATACAGACAGATGGTGATTAAGATTAGGATGGTGGTCATGGTTTTAAGGACTAGTAGATGAAGTCAAAATGTATTATGGAGATTAAAATGTGTTTTTAATGTCTCAGTTAGAAATAGGGGATCCTGGGTATAAACCTGAGGTGTGGTGTATAAAACAGGAATTGCAGGGTTTTTTTCTTTTGCTTTGGAGAATCCATAGAACTTAAGGTCAGATGAATAGCTTTCACCTTTCAAGCATATACTCATTTGATTTCAATTTGTATGAAGTTGGTATTAGGAATAATTCTTCACCTTTTATTATGATCTTTATGTTTGGTGGAAGAATATATAGGAGACTATTTTGAGGGTTTTGTTTTTTTTTTTTTTAAACAAATGACCATATAGTATTGTTAGCTGTGAGGGCCAAGAGCTAAAATCAAGGATATTATGTAGGTACTTCTATAACCATTTAAAATGTAACCATTTAAAAATGTAAACCCATTTTAAGCTCATGAGTATTAAAATCAAAACAAAACAAACAGTTGGCTGAATTTGGCCCATGAGCTCTAGTTTGCCAAACTCTGCTTTAAACTAATCATTTAAGAAGTAGTAGCTAGAACATGTAGTAGCAATTTGAAACAAAACTATATTTGAAGATATGGATTGTATCTATAGATTATATAATCATTTCCTCCAGATTTTTGCCCGGATATGGGGAGTGGGGAAGGGGACCTCCATATTCATGAAGGATAAAAACACTATTTCAACTTGTGTTAGTAAAAGTGGTTACTAACCTTTATACGTTTTAAATCTTCAGTGGTTTTTCATTTGTTACAGGTTTCTGTTTGAATTTGTTTTTAAAAATTGACAAGCTGCTGCCCTCTTGTGGGAAGCCTACATCATTGTGCTTCCTTGTTACCTTTATTTCTTTGCTTTATGATACATTTCAGTTTATTAAACACAACAGCACACTCCACGATGATCTCTTCTTAGAAAAGTCACTGTGGCATTTAATTATTAATCTAGCACCCTTAATATTTTGAAATAAAAAAATTATTAATCTAGCAAGTTAATCATAGCTGTTGGAGTTTTAGCTATGGAATTTGCTTATCCTAATATATTTCTGAAAGTAGAGCATTTTGAAACTTCCCTCTTCTTTGGTGCAATCATGTAATAAAGCGTAGACCTTTTTAATGTATATGCTTAAGACTAGTTCTTTTGTTAAAATAGTTTTGAGATATAATCCACATACCATATACTTCACTCATTTAAAATATACAGTCAGTGGTTTTTAATGTATTCACTGATATGTTCAACCTCTGCCACAGTCAGTTTTAGAACTTTCTGAATCTCAAAAAAGAAACTGTGTCCTTTTGCCCTCATCCTCTTACCCTCTTTTTGTTATGCCCTGCTCCCCCACCTTTGAGCCTTAAATAGTCACTAGTTTACTTTCTGTCCCTATAGATTTGCCTACTTTGGACGCCTTCTATAAACAGCATATGATATGTGGGGTTTTTTGTGATTGGATTTTTCACTTAGCATAATGTTTTCAAGGTTCATCCATGTTGTAACGTGTCAGTACTTCATGATCTTGTTATGTCAGAATAATATACCGTTGTATTGTTAGACTTAGACTACGTTTTGTTTTTCCATTCATCAGTTGTAGACATTTGAGTTGTTTCCACTTTTTGGCTATAATGAGTAATGTTTCTATAAACATTTTTGCAAATGCTTTTGTTTGGACATGTTTTCATTTTTCTGTACACTCGGGAATGGATTTTGGTTCAGATGGTAATTCTGTTTAACTATTTTGAGGAACTGCCAGATTGTTTTCCAGAGTGGCTGCACCAATTTACCTTTCCACCAGCAGCGTATGAGGGTTCCAATTTCTGCACATCCTTGCCAGCACTTGTTATTATCTGACTTACTGATTGTAGCTATTCTAGTGGTTATGAAGTGGTATCTCATTGTGGTTTTGATTTTCATTTCTCTAGTGATTAATGATGTCTAGCATCTTTTTATGTACTTATCAGCCATTTGTATATCTTCTGGAGAGAAAAGTCTGTTCCAACCCTTTGCCCATTTTTAAATTGGGTTGTTTCTTTATTATTGAGTTGTAATCTTTCTTTTGATTAATGTTTGCATTATAGATCTTTTTCTATGCTTTTGCTTTCCACTACCTATATTATTACATTTAAAGTGAGGTTTTCTTGAAGACAACGTGGAGTTGGGCTCTGTTTTAATCCACTATGCCAATTTCTATCTTTATTTGGTATGTTTAAACTGTTTACATTTATTATGATTGTTGATATATGAGGGCTTAAGTCTGCTATTTTGTTATTTTATTCTCTTTTTTTTTACTGCCTTTCTATGAGTTACATGAATAATTTTTAGAATTTCCTTTTGCTTTATTTATAGTGTTTTTGAGTCTATCTCTTCATATAGCTTTTTTAGTGATTGCTCTGACTCCTTGCAGAAAAAGTTTGCAGACTCAAGGTCTAGACTTAAGAAAATGATGGAGAAAATGTTAATTATGCAGATTAAACTTAAAAGTATGTCATGTCATAGCTGTTTATATTGTGAATAACAAAACAAGGAAGTAGCCTTCTAGTATTTGAAAACTTATCTAATTCAGTAAAGACTTTGCTCACATTATTGACCGAGGAGTGAAATTCAACATAAATCTTTGCTGTTTTAGTATCTCTTTAACGTAAGTGAAAGTATCATCCAACAATCATGCTATGACTGTGCTTATTCATCAGTCGTAACCATAGGTTAGCTACAGATACGAGTTCTGTGATAATCAACTAACACATTCTGTGAGAATCAATTTGTTACGTGGAATTTACAATAAAGTATTATAGATTTTATTATTTGTGAAATTGTGCTATGCATCCTTTGTAGCAGTAAAATTTGTAATAAATTACGTACCTATGTGTGTATATATAGATGTATCAGTATCTGGATATATGTGTGTATGTATAGTCACATATATGCATGTTCCCCTCTCCCCAAGCCTCATACCAGTTGTTAAACATTTAACAGTATACTACTGGGAATATTACTATTACTTTGACATTTTAAATTTAAAAGTACCCACAATTTTAGTTTGATAATAATTCTTACTGAACAAACCAAACTGATAAGGAAATATGTCACCGATGCCTTCTATTTCATGGTGTCATTGTCTTTATGTAATAGTTGGTGAGTTGCCGGTGGACTTCCAATGTCTCAGGTAGACCATGTAAGTGACTGTTGTTAGATAAGTGATTACATGAGTACAATATTCCCTCTTCTGAGTATAGAGGAACTTTACATCAAAAATCACTAAGAGAATGTTGGTTAAAACATTCACGGAAGAACGCTCCCCTGCTCTTCTTGCTTCAGTTTATAAAAGCTTTGGGTAGCATGTCACTTCTGTTTCATGTCATACCGATATTGCAGAAAGTAGAAAAGAGATTATCTGATGTTTGATCCCTTAAGAATGGTGCAGAGTGTGTGCTTAATGTCCACATGTTTTAAGGATTTTCTAAAATGGTATTTCATAATCTGATGCAGAGCAGCAAGAAATAGTCTAGTATCTCAGCCCTAATACTTTTTAATATGTATTTCTATTTGTGAAATATTATTTAAGGATATTACTTTAAAATTAATATTAGACTGTCTTCTCTGACTTTGTGGAGACCTTTTAATTCCCTCTGCATTGCTGAACAATTGAACATTTATGTAATATCCCTGTTTTGGTGTAACTTTATTTCTCTAATATATGTTTATGTCTTATTCTAAATTAATTTTGACTTTTCCCCCTTCAGTTTAATGAGTGGTGTTAAGAATAATGTTGGAAGAGGGATCAATGTTGCCTTGGCAAATGGTAAGAAAAATTCTAGCTTATAGATGTAGTCAATGGGAATTCTTGTGCCCAAAAGTAAAATGTACTCCACTATTAAGGGATCAGCTTAGAAAGTGCCACTCTTGACACTAAAGTCTTCCTTCCCTCCCCACCCAAAATCATCTGTAGATGGAGACTCAGTGTCTAAGTATTTATAGCATGCTTTCTTGAAATTATCCTAGCTTGTTGTGTACTCTGTAGAGAGCTTCCCGTGAGATTGTCAGAAAACAATCTAACGTTAAATTGATGAAGTCTTGCTGCAAATATTGGAATCCTAACGTAATATGAAGATAAGTTGACGAGAATGAAGGTGTGTAAAATGACAAAGGATGGTGGGCAATTGAATGGGGTAGGGGAAGGAACAGAATGAGAATTTCTTGTAAATTTTCAGCATCAGCCACATTCTTCTGATGGGTTCATTAGTATAAATCAATTCATTGAATCCTGAATGTCCCGAGTGTTCTTGCAAAACGAAACTGAAAATTTGAAACCGTTAAGTGAGGCCTAACTGCATACTGATCCTCTCTGTTCTGGTACAATAAGTATCCCTTAAAGCTGTATAGCGTGGCCAGAAACCATCAGCCACCTTACCCAGTTCATAGGGTAGGAAAATATACTTCAGTGTTTTCATAAGAGGTAAATTTTTGTGTTTCTGTCTTCACTTTCTTCATTTTCTTAGGTAAAAGGTTCAATATCTATTTGTTTTATTTAATAGGAAAAAATACATTTTAAAAGGAAAATAAATATAAATTTTATTTTAAAATGACTTTAATATAGAAAGCGACATCTGATTCAAGGAGATATTTCTTTTTGTAAAAGGTTTATTTTTGGGTAATTCTTAAATAAGGGAAGATGGTAACACATACAGATGAAATATATTTAATTATGAATTGGAGTGGTCTGCAGTCAGTAGTGAACTTCTGTTTGCCATTCTTTGATTCAAAAGATTAATGAGAATGTCCCATTAAAAATTACTCTATAAAAGTATATTTCATATGCATGTGATACAGATTTTAAGTTGCTCTCAAAATAATTCCTTGTCTGCTAATAAATTCACATGAATCATTGAATAAGATCATTTGTTTTCTACAGTGTATGGCATATTTCAGTTGCCTAATTTTATATGAATTCAATCTCTTTCAGGAAAAACAGGGGAAGTATTAGACACTAAATATTTTGACATGTGGGGAGGAGGTAAGAATGAATAACATAACTCTGTGTTCTGTTGCTGGCACTGACTTACCTCAATATAATGTAGCCCCTTAATTAGCGAAGAATGATACTATATGTGTTCATGTTGTTTCTCTGTCCACTAAATGTCCAGTTATATTTGTTATATGTACTTTGTTTTTGTTAGAAAAATTGTTTGTGGTATGTAATTGAATACAATAATATCAAAATCAAGATTTTTAAAATATTTAAGTTTGGTTTTATACAGGACAACTAATTCAAAAGCTTTGGGCTCCTTTAGGTTTCTGTCTGAAATGTGAAAAAAAAAGAATTAGTAACTTGAAGTCCAGCATAACCAATGTAAGCATTTTTAACTGACAGAATTGATTTCTTTACATATGATTTTTCAGTCTCAAAAATAAATCGTATCTAGGAGCATTAGACACCCAAGATAAACTATCAGGTTTTAGAAAATTAGTCTCATTATTCATCCCAATTCTTCCTTCTGACTTAATGACTAATTTTTAAAGTAGACGAATATTTTAGGGAAGGAATAGAATTTTCTTTCTCATTCACTGGACTTAGAGCAATCCACAGATATTTTCCCATTCCGTATTTGGAAATTTCTCAAGGAGTGGGAAGAAATCACCAGTTTGCTGAGGCAAGGAGCTGGCACCCCAAAGAGGAATGCTGCCGAGAAGAAAGGGCTTTCTTCCTCAAGTTTGAAGAAAGGCCAACGTTGGTGTATCTTTTGATTCTTCTTTAAGTTAGTTTGGGAAATTCATCAGTATGCGGATCTCCCCTGCACCTCCCCATCCCATTTATATATTCCCCAGAAGCCAACAGCTATTAGACTTCCTGAAACTTATGCTAATGAGATCAGGTGAACATTTCATGGCTGTCAAAGCTATGTAAGCTTAAAATGCTACCATGAATTTTAGATTCTAAAGATGTAATTTGTCCTACCAAAATTTATTAATAGAAACGCTATTACAAAGTTGTTGAAATCAATCATGTGACCAGAAACTCTGGTATTCCCCACTCCCCTCATCACAGGTAGATTAATTACTGCTGAGCACACTCTTCTAGTTAAGAAATAGTTGCAGTTTATAGCCATCTTTGCATTGAAATGGAAGTAGCTTGTTAATTGCTTTGTTACATTTTTTTCTGAATTGAAAATGTTATTATAAAATAGAGTCAATTATAGAAAATCTTTGGAATCTTTCTGCTGTGGAAAGAAACGGAGTAAATTTGAAGTAACTTGGTTTTGAAATAGTGTTAGACATGGGGGCTATAAGGAAACTTGACATTGTAAAGAGTTCAAGATGTAAAGTGGTTTGTAATACCCGACCTATCTGGAATCACCAATTTGAAACTACTGATGTGGTTTATTTTGAAGTCCATGTTGATTTTGATTTACTAAATGAAGTGAGTAGTGACTGTAATATTTGCCACAATTAATTTGGCTTTTAATGATAATCTACATTCCTTCCACCAGTTTATAGCAAGTAGATAGACCTAGAAGATCCTTTAAATCTGTGTGTGTGTGTGTGTGTGTGTGTTTGTGTATCTATAGATTTCTAAAAAATGTACAGATCTTTTTGACAATTGAATAAAGGCTGTGTATTTTCATTCTAGAAAAGTACCCATACAGACAATTTTACATAACACTCGAGTCTAAGAGCCTCTCTCCTGCCCCCTGAAGCTTCCCCATGGACCCCAGAATCACATTTTATGGTCTCAGTTATTCGCATCTGAGAGATCTCTTACGATCTCATAAATAATGCTTTAACATGACTTTGCTATAGTGTTTTTCACTTAGCATATGTCAGTACAAAAGACACAGGATAATCAAGATTGGGAAATTATAAATTGGTAGTGGGATCATATTTAGGAACAAATTTGATGATTTTTAAGCACTTTATAAGATTTGTCTTCCTTTTGGATTATTTTACATTAGAAATTACTGACTTACAGATACTTCATATTTTATAATATAGTTTTAGAGATTGTCATTATGGTTACTCATTTTAAAAAAAAACCTTCAACCCTTTCTTTTTCTTCAGATGTGGCACCATTTATTGAGTTTCTGAAGGCCATCCAAGATGGAACAATAGTCTTAATGGGAACATACGATGATGGAGCAACCAAGTATGTAAACTAAAAACTTTGTACAACTTTTTAGAGCTGTAATTATAAAAGCAATACATTTTCATTGAAAAAATTTGTAAAATAGAGCAAAGTAATCCAGCTATCAAATGAACACTATTTGTGTGGGGGTTTTTTTTGTTTGCTTCCTTTCTTTCTATGTAAATGTTTATTATGCATATATTATTATAAAATTATAATCAACATTGTACATAAAATTGTTTATACTTTATATTCTCTTTCTTAGCAAGGTTAAATTGTTTTTCCTGGCATAAATATTATTCAGTAGCATTCATCATATGAGCCCACCTTTCTTTTTAAAAATTCCTCTATTGTTGCCAAATTTCTCATCTTCTAAATAACATTGTGATAAACATCCTTTTACATGATTTTTTTTTGCACATTTAATTATGTCCTTGGAGTAAATTTCTAGAATTAGAATAAATTGTCAAAGATACAGGTGTGATATATTTTTCATAAAGTTTAATAGGTTATATTCTAACTTTTTTCCTTAAAATTGTGTATTTTGTAAAAATTTGGAAAATATAGAAAAGCACAAAGAAGAAAACAAGTTACAGTTCAAATCACTCCCATTGATAGTGATTGATAATATTTAGTTTCCATTCCAGATGACATAAATGCACATATTTTTTTCATTTCAAATATTTAAAATGATAGTATTTATAGCATACCTTTTCACCTAAGTGGTAAATATTTTCCCATATCATTAAATATTGATCATAACAAATTGTTTGTATCTGCCTTGTCTACTTTTTAAACATGAGTTATGACTTATAATCTGTTTAATAGGATGCCTGTTGCTGGACTTTTAGGCTATTTCCAATTTTCATACTTAACAAAATGGACTATCTTAAATTTTTGAACAATCTATATCTATTTTCTTGAGACAGATTTTTTTTTTGTGAAGTGGGATTATAGAATTAAAAGATATGTACATTTTTAAAAAAGAATTTTTATACTTATTTTTCTTAAAAGTTCCATGGCACTGATTAATTTTTAAAAGTTCCAATTCTAAGAGTTTTGAAAATGTGTCTTGCTTTTAACATGCCTTTTTTTGACTATTGATGAGACTGGATTTTTTCCTACAGGTTTCTTGGGATTTTTTTTTTTTTTTTGACCTTTTTTGTAATTGCCTATTGACCATTCAAGTTGACCTATATTGATTTGTAAGAGCCTTTTATATATTAAGGATATTAACCGTTACTCATGTTAAAAATGTATTTTTTGCATATCTTTTGCTTTTAATTTTGTTAATTTATGATGCTTTTTGACTTTTACATGTTCAGACTAATTCTTATGTAGTTAAGGCTCTGGATTTTCCTTTTAGTTTCTTCTACATTTATACTCAAAGTATTTTTCCATCTCCAATTTAAATATTAGATCGACTCTTCCAGTGATTTCACTGTTTTCATGTATTCTAAAAAATCCATTTGTAATGTTAACCTACAATGCCTGTGTAACAATAGGTCCTCATGTAGATTTGGCTTGTTTCTGGAATTTCTGTTCTATTCTGTTGACCTATTTATTTCTGTTCCAAAAAGATACTATTTCAATTATTTTATAACTATTTTATAAAAATTAAGTGTACTTTATACCTTTCTGGTGAGGCTAAACCCTCTTTAATATTCTTCTTTCTAAAAATTTTTCTATGATATTTTTTCCAAATGGCTTATCAAGAATAAAAAACATCCTTTATAGATTTTAACTGAAAAGTCCCTAGAATTACAAGAGTCACAGAGGAACATGGCATGTCTTTGTCTTTCTATTTATTGATTTGTATAGATGTATCTAGTGTATAGCCATATTATTATAGATTTACACTAAGAAATCAGTGCTGCTTTATGGATAGCTCTAAGCCAAAGTAGTTGCTTTGACATTGTGCATTTTACCTGGTTCAACTAAGGTTATACGGATTTCATAAATTGAAGATTAACATAAAACTCTCATAGTCAGCCATTTCCATGTAACTAAATAGAATGAAACAGAATGTAATTAGGCTTTCCTTATCGAAAAAACAAGTGGTTTACTATTTGCATTTGCTGAGAGAATAGGGTATTGCATCTATAATTTGAAATTTGTAACATTAAAAAACAAAGCCCCATTTTTCTGAATAGACACATATGACCTCTCTTCTTCACCACATGATTTCATTATTATACCTGATGGGAATCAGAACTGTTCCCCTTAATCTGCTAATGTGCTACTAACAAATTGTAGCTACGTCTAAGAACTCAGGCAGGAATGATGTTTACTCTTTAGATGCTATTTTTTGGTGCCCATTAAATGCATCAAAAGCAGCCTCAGAAGGGGGTTCAACCTATAAAGTGAAAGTAGAAATTTAAACTTTGATGTCTTTACACTTAGTCAATGTATGATTTAACTTCTGTGTGTTTAAATGAATTCGATTGCATGCATTTTCACTTTAGGGCACATGAACTTATGTTTCTAATATTTCCCACTTCCAAACACTGGTAAAATAAATTATAAGCATCATGTCGTTCATACTAAAATGGTCAAACAGTCCTTATGAAAGGCAATCTGCATCTGTTAAATGTAACAAAATATAAACATGTTATACAACCTCAATTTTATGTTACCCTTCAATTTATGGATTGGCAGGTGTCTGAATGCAGAACGTTTGACATGATTCATCAGTTGTGGTATACCCACTTTTATGCGTGAACAGAAGCTCTGCTTACTGCTGCTGAAGTATTATGGCTTTTCCTTACATAAGGCAGCTGGATTTTACCTCATGGATTCTTTTTCTTCCACTTACACCCAGAGTATTTAGAGTATAAAATGGATGTCCCTACTCTTTCCAGAAGAGGGAGTTGGGCTTCATGCTGACCAGGGAAAGCAGTACGTAGTTCTCTATTTATTCCTTTCTAATCCTAGTTACTATGCTACAAACATGATGACCCCCTCGGCAATACTGTGAACTTCAGCAGAGTGATTAGGACTGGTGTCCATCACATCATTGTCCCAGTGTGTTCAGGAGAACCCCAGTCCTTTACAAGTACATATAATGATCAAATAAGTTTGAGGATGGTACCTTGTATTTTGGTCCTTTTTGGGATTTACGATGAAAGGCTCTGAAGTTCTGCACTAAGGAAACCTCTTTACATCTGTTTGTCACAGTGTTTCCTGATTTTAACTACGAAGCCCATTCAAAAAACAAAATGAAACAACAAAACAATAAATACATTCCTCAAAGCGTTTGCTACTTCAAGTATTTAAAGCTAATTGGTATTTGTCTTTTAGTTTTCTCCTCTCTGGGCTCACTACACATGGCTGTTTTAACTTTTATCAGGTTAAGTTTCTAGTTTATTTTATCCTCCTGGCTATATTTCTTAAGCATTCTCTAGTTGATTATTGTCTCTCTTAAAATGAGTACACCAAATCAATCACAGTGTTCCAGATGTGGTCTGGCCAGTACAGGGTACAACGCAGATGCTAGCCTACCATGTTTAGAGATTACATTTCTTTGAATATTCATGCAGACTAGTACTGTATTAGTTTTCTTTAAACAGTCACATCACATTTTTGGCTCATGAGTTTTTGGTCAAGTTAAATTCTCAGATCTTTTTATTTGATCTCAGACTTTTTTTTTTTTTTTTAACCACTGCCAAGTCAGGTCTTTCTCTCTATTCAGAACTTAATTTTGTTTAATCTAAATGAGGGACTTTATGCATTTATCCTTGTTAAGTTTAATTTTGCTGATTTGAGCCCACTTGGTCTTGATTCTGACATTTGTCCTATGAGGTTTCCACGATCCAGGCTTTGTACTTTCTCCAAAGTCATTCTTATGTCTAAATATAAGTCATTGATAAAAATGTTTACCAAGGGCAGTGTGCCACCCTGCTTGAGGCCTCTTCCAAGGGATTCACCTATTAATCAACTGCAGAAACTACTTTTCAGACAGCTGCCGACGTACCCCAATAGGTGTACTATCCAGCTGCTGTTTCATTATTTTATTCATAGAGGTTATTTTCTGAGACTATCAGGTGCTCACTTGAAATTCATGGACTGTTTTGTTCTGATTACAATACCCAGATCTACTGCCTGAAAACCTCCTCAAAAGCTGAAACAGCCAAGAAGACATTAACTTGGTTTTACTTATTCCTCTCTCCTTCCCACTTACTCCCCCTTTCTTTCCTTCTTGCTTTTTAATGCACACAGAATCATCTTGTTGTCATTCCTTCTGGACTTTTTCTGGGAATTGGAATTAGTTTTACTGGACCATTGTTTCTAAAATTTCCCTGGCGTTTTTTGAAAACTGGAATATTGCAGCTAATGCTTTAGCATCTCCATTTTCCATGATGCTTCTAAAATAACTGACACTGCCTTGAAGATTATATTAACAGATTTCTTTACAATCTAAGAGTGTGTGTGTGTGTGTGTGTGTGTGTGTGTGTGTGTGTGTGTGTGGTGTGTGGGCCTGGAGGCCTTACTTTAAAATACTTTTATGGACTTTGTTTTTTGTAGCTAAAGGCACAGTACATTTTATTTGTAAGATGAATTCCACATAAAAATTATGCACAGACATCTTCCTATCAGAGAAACATGCAAGGGTACCGTGGCCACTTTTTTGAAAAGCAACACTTTTTAAAAACGTAAAGAAACACTAGGGACAGTATCCCAACCCTAACTTCAAAACATCCTCTCAGGAAATGGCATAGAAAAGTGCTAAAATCTATAGTGATTGGTTTAAAAATTAAATTTTAAGGAAGCCATAGCAACAGAATTATCAGGATTGCCATGGAATGACCTAGAATGTAGTCATGTTTGCACTCTCATGGACTAGCGGACGAGGCATATTAAGTAGAGGTGACTGAGAGGATGACTCTACCAACGTGTCTTGGAAATGTAGAATCCAGAGCAATCCAAACAGGCAAGTGTGGGTTACGTTCCAGGGAGAATAAGTATTGGCAGAGGGATGATCATTTCTGAACTTTCTAAGATTGTTTTGGTAGTGATTGGAGTGGTATTCAAAGATGATGAGCTCTTTCTGAATCCCACACTCAGTGACAGGATAATTAAACACATACCTCTTCTCAGTTATGTCAGTTACAAGACAGCCAGTTCCCAGAGACACTTCATCAGAATGCAAAAAGTAATCTTGACCCAGTAGAGTTGATTCAGCCACAGCCAAGAACATAGAAGAAGTACATCCTCCTACTACTGACTCTTGCTCAGAAAAAGCCAAAATCACACACAAAAAGAAAGATGACTGTAATCCTACAAAATCCATCATGATGTCAGCTGCCAATTAATGACCCCTGAAAAACACAGGAAATTCTATATGGACTTTCTTGAGTTACTATTCCCTTTTTATGTTGATGGAAGAAAGTTTACCTCCTGGAAAAGACAGACATGCTTTGATCTGACTATATTACTTCATTCTTCTTGTGAAACAGCGGTTCCCTTTGTTATTCACACTTAGTAGCAAAATCTCTTCCTGTGGCCTTTAATAGTTTTATGAGTCTCATCTCATTCTGAGCACTACAGGTCTTCCTGGTAGTAGTATTAATAGTTTTGCCATTAATAATGTGGTTTGCCTTGTATTTTGCATGCTTCATTTTTTAAGTTTGAGCCTATTATAGAACACTACTCTAGTAGCACTGATTTAGAAACTATCCTCCCTTTTTTCTGGGATTGTTAGCACTTGTATAGCGAAAATTATTGGGGATTTTTGTTTGTTTTTAAAGAGTCATGTTCCCTCATAGGAATTTCTAATCTGAACTTTTTACGATATGCTCTTTTTAAAGTATAGTCTGGGTGGCCATTTATGCCACATATAGTTAGCATTTCTTCTTCTTCAAAGCCCTGAGGTAATATGGTGATTTTCTTCCAAAGTTCCTGACACTTCTACTTCCTAACTGGTTCTTCCCTATTAATCATGATTGAGCCTAGAATATTAGTTCTCCTTGTTGCCTTCTGTGTTTTCAGAAAGGAGGCTTTGGCTTGGTTTGAGGGCGTGACTGTGGGACTGTCAGATGTGCCTCCCTTCTCAGCTTGGATTGAGGTAGAACCCGAAGATTCCTGTCTCCCCTCCCCACTTCCCCGCTCTCTGCTCCAGATTGCCTCTGTGTTGTGTTAGAGTGTCTTGTAGCAAAACTCGATCCCTGTCTCTGTTTCCTGGTTTTATCCCTGGATACTTTTCTATTCATTTTGAAGAAAATTCTTCTCTAAAATAATTTGACATAAATTTTTTAACGACTCGGCTAGTTAAGACCATTAGTAAGGATTAAAATATATGCGCTAACAAACTCATGGTGCTCCTACATAGAATAAAAACCTTGTATCTCTAAACTTTATGCTATATATAAATATATTAGTTACTCTGGCTTTTAAAGAAATGGGACATTTTGACTCTTCCTGTATATTTAATGTATTTCTCAAAATATTAGCTATGGTGCATGGTTTTAAACTTCTTTTGAAAAATGAAATTGTTTTTTACTTAGTTAAATAGAAGATATGCAAAAAGAATAATAAAATAATCCACCAAACTTTGTATAGGCAGATCAGAAAGGTTAAACTATAGATAGATAGGAACAGGAACATGTGTCAGGGGTCTCCCAAACCACTCCCAGTTTTGATGATTCTCTGGTAGGACTCATGGCTATGATTTGTTACAGCATAAGGATACAAAGCAAAATAAGCAAAGTGAAAAATTTCGTGGCACAAAGTCTAGAGGGAACCAGGTTCAAGTTTCCAAGAGAAACTCCGAAGTTTCCTCTCCCAAGTAGAATCAAACAGGACATGCTTAATTCTTCCAGCAACAAATTATGACAACACACAGAAAGTGTTGTCTACAGGGAAGCTTATTAGAGACTCAATGGCCAGGGTTTTTACTGGGGGTGGTCACGTAGGTACCCTCTGCCTAACCCATCCCAAAATTCCTGACTCCCAGACAGAAAACAAGTCTTCAGCATAAATTGCATTGTTTGTGCACACAGTTTAGGCCCAATGAACTGTTCTTACCAGTTCTAAACATGGTGGGAGTCCTCCCCAAATCCAAGTGTCCAAATGCCAGCCAAGGGTCAATCTTGCTAGCAGGCCTTCTTAGCATAGGAAACTCAAGCCTGCTATGTTGGTGCTTTTCTGCACAGGATCTCAGGGCGTTCTCATGGAAAAGTAAGGAAAGAGATTAATAAAGTCAAAACATAAATCTTTAAGTTGCTTCTAGATCTCTGGCTAAATCAGCTTGGATTATTCATGCAGATCATAATGATCACTTCTGAAATTCAAAAGTATGGAAGTAAGAATGTCTGACTGCCCTTCAATATATTTCTTAGTTTTTGCAACACTTTTAGATAAAAAAGATTTTACTTGCTTTTAACAAGAGGGCTAGACCTGCATTTGGATAATCACCTACCTTGCAGGCAGTTTTTGTGTATAAAGCAATTTCTTGTCATTTGTAAACTTAACATTCATTGTTTCAGCTATTTATGAGCAACTCTAAAGGACTGCTAGGTGCCAGTTGGTAATTTTTCTGAGCTGTAAATGTGAATGGAGCCCCAAAGCCTCTCCGTAGGAGGCAGTCCACTGAGCTGACTGCCTGCCCTCTACATTTCAATGCTATTCTTGTTACAGCAGCAAAACTCATCCACCAGTGCCAGTGATGCGAGCGTAGAGTTCTAAGAAAGTAGGCAGAAAATAAAACATTTGGATAAACTATATGAGTGGAATATGACAGTCTTCCAGATCCATGACATCCTAACAGCATTTGGAAACAAGAAACCAGGGTTCAGGTGATATTTTTAGGGAGTCTCCCTCTGGCATAGAACTTGCTTATCCAGTGAGCAAACAAGTGAAAAGTCATGGGTAATTCATGTAAGGGTGGGCACAGGAAACAAAGCTCCAGAAGAACTTTGAGGAGAAAGCCAGAAGCATATGCACGTGATCCCGTGTGAAGGTCTCAAAATCTTCATAGAGGCTGAGACTTTACTAGTTGTTTTGCACGGAGACACCGCACTTCTTTTTAGTTCACTGGTTATAATGCCTCATTTTATATGGAGGTGAATCTGAAAGGATGAATATTCCACATACTATAGCTTATTTTCTCACTGATTCTGGTGAATTTCCTCCAGGTGAACAGCAGTGCCCAGACTGGTCAAAATAGCTCCACTGCCCCATAGATGTGGTTTGCATAAACCTTGACAGCTTAATAACATATGGAGTTCCGTCCTGTTTTATGAAGCTTTTCTAAACATAAATTATCCCATTTATGTTTAAATTTGTTAAATGAAAACTATTCTACCTAGTGTTTCTTTCATGAAGATATTAAAGGAGCTAACTGATACTAGCATGAGATGTTTAAAAGAACAGTGTGGAATGAATAAATACCTTCCTGCTATTTGCAAATTTAAACTTGCCTTGCCTAAATTTTTATCACAACAAACCTGTAATTGACCTATAGGACTTAATGCCAAATACCTGCACACATAGCTCTTAGTTATCTTTTTGTACCTTTTTTTTTTTTTTTTAGCTCTACAGCTAGCATTTATCTAACTGAACTACTTTTTCCCTTTGAAATAAAGGAGAAAGAATCACTAAGCATTAGGATAATAACTTACACAAAATTTTTTAGTTTAGCCATTTGTCTAGTGGTTAAATTTTGTCACTGCTTGTCCTCCTGGTAGATATTTAGCTGCTATGTGGTTAATATTTTCATTTTTTTAAGTAATCACTTGGCAGTTATCACTGAAATGTAATTTATATCCCTATTCTCAAAGTCATTTTCTTTTAAATAAAACGCGATGTTAGAAATATGCAGATTCCTGTCAGCATTTACCTTTGTTCTACTCAAATGTTATTTACAAAGGGTTTAGTGGAGATTCAAAATAATTATTAATTCTCTAAAGATATTTGTTGCTTAAGACCTTGGATTAGCCTGGGTAGGCATCTACTGACTGTGGTATCTCTTATTTATTTAATGGGTATAATTAAATAGTTAAATGAAGGTGAATTATTGCTATGAAATAAGACATCTAAAAGGCACTTTCTAACAGAATAAACTTAAAATTAGTTGCTGGATTTCATGTCTTTTTATTATTATTATTTTGAGACAGAGTCTCACTCTGTTGCCCTGGGTAGAGTGCAGTGGCGTCATCATAGCTCACTGCAACTTCAAACTTCTGGGCTCAAGTGATCCTCTTGCCTGAGACTCCTGAGTAGCTGTGACTGCAAGCGCACACCACTATGCCCGGCTGATTGTTCTATTTTTAGTAAAGACGGGGTCTTGCTCTTGCTCAGGCTGGTCTCGAACTTCTGAGCTCAAGCAATCCTCCTGCCTTGGCCTCCCAGATGCTAGGATTACAGGCATGAGCCATGGTGTCCAGCCCAGGATTTTATGTCTTTTGTCACTAAAGAATTCAAATAGTAGGAGTGTTTATCTATGAAAAAATTTCCTTTTTTTCCCCAAAATGTTCTGTTAAGCTGACATGTTCTCATTTTATTCATATTACTTGTTAAATATCCTAGGTGAATCAGTATTAGTGAAGTATCATACAGTACCCTGCGTTTATTGTTGTATTCTTTCTTTGCCTCTTAAAGACTCAACGATGAGGCACGGCGGCTCATTGCTGAATTGGGGAGTACATCTATTACTAATCTCGGTTTTAGAGACAACTGGGTCTTCTGTGGTGGGAAGGGCATTAAGACAAAAAGCCCTTTTGAACAGGTTAGTGTCTTAGATGCTCACAATTAACAAAAACAAATTGTATGAAACCTTATGTTACATATTCCCATCCCAGTTATTTGAAAATTAGATGATGCAGATATTAATTTTGTGCATATATTTGTCAAAAATTCTTGGTATTCAATTATTTGAAATAGCCTTCAAACTTTTTAAACTCCAAAGCTTAAAAATTGTGTGCGGAAATTTTTTTTTCCCTGCATGACAATGCATTGGAATATGATTACTTTGTCTTAAACCTTTCAGGAAGCATTATTTATTAAGGATTTTAATTGCACTTTGGATATTGAAATCAGTTGTTTGGCAGTACTTTAGAACTTAATAGAATGTAAACTTTACTTTTTGTCTAATGAATGATCCTTTAAAAACATCTGCCATGTTTTGTTCTTGTAGCTATTATGATCTTTGAAGGTCTGCCATCTATGTGACAGGGCCCGAGGGTCACTCATTTAATATGTTGAGCAATAATTTATATGAACTCTTCATTGACATGAGTGCTACTGAAGTGTGAGAGTGAGTAAAGTATGTCACTGCAGATCACCAGTTCACAAAGGTTTTTTTAAACTATATACTACTATTGTTTCCAATAGCACATAAAGAACAATAAAGATACAAACAAATATGAAGGATGGCCTGAAGTTGTGGAAATGGAAGGATGCATCCCCCAGAAGCAAGACTAATGGAAATATGGAGGAAATTGAAGAAAACGCACTTTCACTATTAATGGGAGAGCTAGAAAGAAGAAACTACGTGTAAATATTTTAAGAGCATGCAGCCATCTCGGTGTGTGCATGAGCATTGTCTCTTTTGATATCAGGATTATTTATTGCTAACGTAAATAGATAGCATTGTAAATAGTCATCATAACGAGCAAATCACTGAACCATTTCTTAGCACATTTTCCTAAAAGTACAATGTTTAGACTTCAGTGGTAATAACATATTTTAATTCTAAAAGCATTCCCAGTGGATAACTGAACAGGTTGTGATATATATACTGGTTGCTATGAAACTCTATCATGGAATAATATGGATTTTAGGGAAGAGACTTTGTTTTCTTTTATACATATATATGTTGCCTTGTGATGACAATATCTTTTAAATTAAAAAGAGATTTGGCTAGTTGTGTGTGTAATGTTACTTTATAGTCTGACTCTCCTGATGTACCTCTTAGTCTTTCTCTTCACTTCCCAAGAAACCAAGAAATAAAATATTTGATATGAAAACTTATATCGGATGTTAAAAGCACAACAAAATTCTTTTTTTAGTGTACACAGTAAAGAGTAAATGTGTAAATGTAGATGACATTTAGGACCATAAATAGCTTGCTAGATTTTGTGTTAGCAATGTGAATAACTTGATTTCGTATACTAAGCTATTTAGAGTGAGGCTGGAGGTGGCAACTCCACAGAACTGGGGAACCAGGTTGAGGTCCCTCCCTGGCCTAATTAAGTAATTTAGAACAGCTGAGTCAGTATATTCTGAGCAATATATTTTCCTTATTTGTTATCAGCATTGACCAAGTGGTTTGGAAAAAGGCATGCTTTAATATCACAATAATTTTGATTTATAAACCAGGAAATTAATTCAGTATTTACTTCATTTAACTTCATAGTATCAATTATTGCCTGAAGGCTATAGTGGCATATTTAGAAAAGCCCTAATTACTGAGTAAACTTATAGCATTCAAAAAATAATTTTATTTGACCCAAGATGACTTTATACCCAATTCTGCATAAAAATAAAGATCTAACCTTTTTTATGAACTTCAGATATTCACCAAATAACTTTTTTCTTTTAATTTTTTTAGAGCATTAAATTCCTGTTTGTGTATGAAGTATCTTAAACTGGAACATAAGCAAATTTAATGATCAAGCTGCCATTCATAATATAAGGCAGCACCTAAATTTTAGAAGTGTTGTGTAAAAAAACCTAAAAGCAGTATTTGTTATTTTGCTATAAACCAAGTTGGAAGCTATTCAGATATTTCTTAAATATTAGTGAACTTTGGGGTACTATTTCTTCCCTCAAATTGAATGTACTTCATGAGTAAATGCACCTTATATGTTTAAACAATTTTTGTAAACTTTTTGGATTTTTGGTGCTTATATGCTAAATTACAGTCAGCATGTTTATTTTGACATTTAAAATACTTCCCTCGATTCTGTAAACTAAAAGAATAGCTATTTTACAGTTCCAGGGATTGTGAAATGTTGATTTTTTTTTCTTTTAATTATGAAAATAAATACTCTTGGTTTTGCATTGTGAATTTTTTTGTATTGTCCGGCAATGTATAATATACCTACAGACCTTCACGTTAAGGTTTTTCAAGCATTTATTATACTGCCTAACTTGCAAAAAATTAAATCATTGCTGTGGTTAAACACAGTCATATCCTCTGGATGTATCTTAACATGTAATTTAAGTGTCTAGATGGCAAGATATCCCTTTTTATTATAAAGATTATAAAATGATGGCTTGTGTAGTTGTCTAAAAATCTCAAAAGAAGGGATAAAGATGGTTGTGTAACTGCTTTGGTGCAGTTTGCTTTTGTCCCAATTCTTTCTTGTATAGACTGTGCCAGCTTAACTTCAGAAGCAATAATTTTACTACATTTCGTTTTCATATCTTTTGAAAATCAGCATTGTAAGTGAAACAGTGCTCATTTAATGTTAAGAATTTTCTTTATTAAATCAGAGATTAACATTGACATTTTAGTATTTTAAATGGTGCTTAAGGGCTTATAGATACATATTTTTTATTTGTAATCACAGATGCTTTCCCAGAACAAGTGTATTATAAGATGAATGTTAAAGTGGAACACAAGAAAGTAAGAAAATAAGTGATGTTTGGGAAATTAAAGAAATACTGAGCCAGAGTCTTTATATTCATGACTTTAATTTGATTAAAGTGACATTTATCATTGTTCTTTCTATATTGTACTTGTTTTTAAATTAGCTAATACTTAATATTTTATGATAGATGAACGCTGAATTCATTTAACCTGTATCAAACTTTGTATTTTAAAAGCTTACATAAATTACAAATAATTTGACCAAAATAAAAGATACAATTTCATTCAGTTTGGTTGACAACCCCCTCCCTTTCAAACGAAAGAACGAGGGAAGACATGTGCCGTGGTCAGTTAGTCGAACAGTTAAAAGTGAAAATTCATTTAGAATACTTTTCCAAGTGAATATAAAAGGGAAAAATTGCTTGTGTTGATCACTGAGATTTGCCACCTAACCTCTTCGATTATTTCAGTCTTTTGCACAGCAATAAATCCATGTAAATTTATAGCTGTAGACTAAAGTAACAGACTTTTTCTAAGCATTCCTCAGAAGGATTTTTTTCCTGTCTCCAGGAAGATTTTTCTACTGATCAATTGGTTTTTGATTGTCACATGTTTCTCTGATGTTGCTTGCTCCATACTGCGGTCCCCTGTTTTTAGGTTTCAGTGAAATCAAGGGCTAGCTGCAGTGAAAAGCAAGCAGACCTGGCCAGGGCGTGTCAGTTGCTTAGCAGCATGAAGAGAACATCAAAGGGTGGTGCAAGCAGCATGGCGAAAGCCCCCCAGGGAATCTTAAGGGGCTCTTTGGGCATCAGAATCTTCCCGCTGGCCAGTGAGGGGGCAGACAACTTCCGGGCAGCTATATTGAGGAAACACTTTCAACACTTAGATGTCTCTTCTATGGGTGGTTAGAAAGGAAAAGGGTCAGGCCAGCCCTTAAAGACAGAGGAGATGTGCATGTCCCGTGGGCGGTTTATAAGTAAACTTAGCCTGGGGAAGACAATCTTCCCACTACAGCTAGTTCACAGGACAGCTCCCTGTCATTACTAAACTCATCGTTCAGCTCTGCATCAATTATGCTGACCACTGGAGTGCACTGAATATTGAACAAGTTGAGGCTACACTGGCAAAATACTCCCTTTTATCAGGGAAAGTTAATGTATGAACCTGCCAGCTTATCACGTTCCATATAGTCAGCCTGTATTTGTTTCACTTGATTGCCAGAAAGAAAAGGGGCCTAAAGCTTTAAAGAGGAGAGAATTCTGTTGTGGGGAGACAATGTGGTGTACTGGGTAAGAGCAGGGACTTGCCTGAGTATTCACCTCTGTTCTACTGTTAACTATTTGAGGACCTTGAAAAAGTCAATTTCCTTACTTGTAAAACAGGTATAGTACTAGCATGTTTGCCCACCAAAGTGCCTGGTGCAAAGTACTCACTAAATACAACTGCTAGTGCTGCTGTTATTAACCATGCACCTTGCAGGCTAGTAACGTTTTAGCCCAAGAGAAGCATTAACAAGTCAGCCTCTCTAGCTTTCCAATTCCATCATACCAAGCCATTGGAGGAACCATTAAATAACTTAGGCATTAAGGTCATGAGAGAGGATGCAGCTATTCACCTGAGGGTCTCCTTGACTTGCAAGCCTCTGATTTTCATGTACTACCTACCCTTTCAGTCATTACACATTGACACCAAACTCCATACATAGAATTCAAGCGTTCATGTATCTCCAGGCAGCTAGCATTTCAAATGATCACATGATAGTTCCATTTACTGGCTTAGCTTTTAGGGGAAAGTATGTGACTTCAGCCAAAGAGGCTGGAAGCCTTTGCTGACTCCTTCCTCTGGCAGCAGCCAGTTGATGGACAGACCTTGATCCCTGCTCCTAATGGCCTAACCATCCACCCTATTCCTGCTGCAGGGGGTGGGGGGTTGGGAATGTGATCAGAGTGGGGCACAGCAGGCACCAGACTGCACAGAACAGACTCAGCGCAGGGGCCACTGGCTTCCCTGCCAAATCTCAGCCTTCTGTACCACCGTGGAATAAAATGGCCAATTTGGAGATCTTATCTGTTGAACAGAATTGCTTTGTTCTCTCTAAGTATATCCCTCAGCAAAGGAGAGTCATGTTCAACTCTGGGAATTTTGAGTTTTAACTGAAGTTATCCTAAAACTTAAAAGTTATCCTTCAAAGTTATCCTAAAACTTCATGTGAATTTTTCATGTTATTTTATCATTTACAGGTGTATATATTAACATGGAAATCTTTTAAGTTACTTTAAATTTCAGCTCCAGAAACTGTTTAGCTTGTGTATACTGTGTATTGGCAGCCTGGTGAGAGAAGTACCATGTGCTTTATTTGACAAGAACAGATATGAACTCCAAGGAGAATGCCTTGCCTTGCGAGTGCAAGCTCTGAGCAGAGGAGAGATTTAAAAGCAAATAGTGCCGGGGCTATCCTTAGAAATATGTTCAGTTAGTGGAGAAGGCAGTGGTCCCTGAGAGTTGTTTGTGGGGGGCAGGCCTCAGGTGGAAAGCAGAAAGGTCAACTGTCTAGAATGTTTTCAGGTGTGAGGGATAAGCACTGCGCTCTAAGTCCTGCCTGCCCTGTACCTGGGGAGTGCAGCCTGCCCTAGATGGCTTTCTGTTTTCCCTTAGGGAGAGGACTTGAGATTTACGTAAGTAAATGAGCTCCTCCTTAGACTCCTATGAGGTTGAAAGTCAATTCTTGTGGAACTGTTAATACCTTACAAGGCAGTGTTAAAATTCTATCATGGAAATACTTTGGAGTAGGTTCCCTATGGTTCTAAAGCACATATCTAAAGTTCTGGATATGGGCACAGTTACAGGAGTTGTTGGAATTGGAATTTTGCCTTTTTTATTTCTGTATTTAACCAAATTTCAAAGTATAGTTTCTCAAAAAATGACAAATTGGGCACTTGGAGAAAGAAAAAAGTGTTCAAGCTGTCAAAGAATGTCTCACTGAGTAGTGAAATGTGTCTTTTAGCTTGTAAAATTAGTACCCATTAAGTAGGACACACGTTGGAGAGGATTTATCCCATTCACTTATTCAGTTTAATTATTTTGCTGTTTTACTCTATGCTATTTCTTGCCAGGCATAGAGCCTTGTGACGAACAAAAATTAGTCGTTTGGCAGGGAGTTTGAGATGAAACAATGACAGCGGATAGGACTAAGGAAAAATCAGGATCATGTACGAGGAATAAATAGGTAATTATTGATTTCCATTTTGTAGATTGACACCTTTCCTTGGTTTGTAAAGAGTTTGAGGTGTATTTAAACGTGCCGTTAAATTTGGTGATACTTTTCCTTTATCAAAGAGTAATTAGGGGCAACAAGGGCTGCCCTTCCTTCTTCTTGGCTAAACAGGGCCAGATAGATGTTGGCCGTGATTATGGGTGTTCAGTTATTAATAAAATGTGGAAAAGGCTTTTTGGCCTCTGTGGAGATGAGTCACCCTGAGGCCATTTGAGAGGGAAACAGGCCTGTTTCCACCACCCTTTCTGTCTTTCCAGTTTTCACACACAAATCAAATGCTTTCACTTACTCTCCACATTAGAAAGTGAAACATTAATTTGTGTTGACTTGGTCCTCATTTATATCTCTACTCTCTCTTTATAACTACACTCTCTCTTTATAATCATGCTGCTTTTGCTAGCATGATTTTGTTTCAAAAGGTTTTAATCTGTTCAAACCACCTCTAGTGGTTTTTCTTTGGATGTGAATGTAAACCATAACAAACGGTAATTTTTATCCATTTAAAATAACACCTTATGTAACAATTGGCTGTAAGTGCCACAATAAAAAGGATGTATTTATTTTATGTCATACTAAATTAGTTTGATCTTTACCCCTTGTCATTTTCTTTTGGAATGATTGTTAGATTTTTGTACAATCCAACTGTTAGCCCATTGCAATCTAAAATAGAAGTCAGCTTAAATCACTCTGAGTTTATGTTTCATAGTAAATTCTGAGATCTCAGTACTCCCATCACTTCACTCCCCGCTCCTCGACCAAGTTTATATAACCAAACCATGAAGGCACATCCTGTAATTTTCATCATATTGTTCAATCTTCCAAACTCTGTAAATAGTATATTGTAAATGCACTCTACTGACAATTTGGATTCTGTGAGAAGCACAGTAACAATATGGTGGTTAAGGGCACAGACACTGAAGCCAGTCTGTCCTGTGTGTCCTTGGGCTGGTTCTTAATTTACTGTTAGTGTGTCCCAGTTTCCTTACCTCTAAAATGAGGACCACAATAATGATACCTACCTTCATGGTTATTGTGAGGAATGAATGTTTTAAAATATATATATACACACACATTTAATATATATTAAAACACTTAATATATAAAAAAAATATTTATTTATAATTTACTTAGACCAGTACTTGGTATATACTAAGTGCTATCTAAGTGTTTGCTAATATTTTTTTTTCTTTCAAAGGAAATGAGTCCGTTTCTGGTGTGCTACTATGTCCCCTTTCATACTGTGCCACATGCCATCATCATCCTGCTCCAAGAAATGTTATGACTTATTACATCTGGTCTATAGTAAAATGAAATTTAAAAAAAAATAGGCCAGGCACGGTGGCTCATGCCTGTAATCCTAGCACTCTGGGAGGCTGAGGCGGGAGGATCACTCGAGGTCAGGAGTTCGAGACCAGCCTGAGCAAGAGCGAGACCCTGTCTCTACTAGAAAATACAAAGAAATTATCTGGACAACTAAAAATATATAGAAAAAATTAGCCAGGCATGGTGGCGCATGCCTGTAGTCCCAGCTACTCGGGAGGCTGAAGCAGAAGAATTGCTTGAGCCCAGGAGTTTGAGGTTGCTGTGAGCTAGGCTGATGCCACGGCACTCACTCTAGCCCGGGCAACACAGTGAGACTCTGTCTCAAAAAAAAAAAAAAAAGAAAAAAAGAAAGAAAGAAACAAAAAAAAAGAATCAAGGCATCTTAGCCAACTTTCCTTAAGAAGGGCTTATCTCAAGGAGTAGTCATGGTTTCTGGAAATACGATTTAAATTATTTTTTACCTCAAATCAACCAAGTGGAACATAGTGCTCTAGATAACTAACTGCCTCCAAATAGTTTAATTTTTCCAGTGTTTGACAACCTTTGGGAGGTGATGTATGAAGTATCAGAAACTCACCAAATTGCTTAAATAAATATTTTGATGAGAAGCTTTTCTGCTTCCACATTTTAAACTAAAAACAAATGTCATATCAGTATTAACAGTACTTCAGAAAAGTAAAATGTGTTTCTAAAATATCTACTGTGAATGCCACATAAACATATCAGGTCACAGCATCTAATGCATATAATTTTAATTTTTTTGTCATTCTTAATATAGCTGTCATAATGTCTTAAAATACAAAACAACTATCATCCAAGTTGTGAATAAGAAAATAATGCAGTTGTTTATATTCGAAAGGATGAACATGTTGCTAATGTTGTGTAAAGTATTATTATCAGGAAAATGCCTTAATTAGTCAATTTCCTTATCCAGGTGTTACAGATAATGTCATTTAATGTTTTTCTTGATTTCATTTCAAGATGAATCATTGCCTCTTACCATTGCCTCCATAGGCAGTTCCAAATTTACAAAGAAATTGAACGCCTAAATTGAAAAATGATGCACTAGTGCACCTCCCTTCCTTCCCCTTTTAACATCATAAAGGGCATTTAAACAAATCAAAACATTTTGTGCCCCATACATAATCCACAGTGCTCTGTGCTTGCTTTGTCTGGTTGTGAGCTCTATGTGGTGCTAGAAGCTGTCTCCTAAACAACTCACTAGAACTGGGACATCTAGTAGCATCACTACCCAGCATCCAGGTACGTTTTACTGGTAGCATAACACCCTGGTTTTCCTTTAGGGCAACCACTCCCTCTCTATTCTCAAGCTGTGAAGTTTTAATTGAAGTGAACCCCACTGCCAGTTCCAGGTGTGGGCCATAATTGCCTTGAGCTGGATCAGTGTACCTATCACCCACCCCCAACTCCCAGTGGTCATTGTCAGTGGTCCAGAGATGGGCACGTTTAACCAATCAGAGCCAATAAGACTCAGATCACTTTGGCCAGGCCTTCTGGGAAAGAAAAGTTTTCCCTCTCTTCTGGGTGAGCAACCAGGAAAAAAATGTCTCTTACCTTAGATTGGGACCTCTCTCTTTCCTTACAAATGAGTGGTAGGAAAATGTGAGGTCTGGAAATGTGGCAGCCATGTTGCTAAGAAAAACAGAGAGTCTGGAGCTGCTGGGGGTGGGAGAGTTTTGGGGGTGGGGGTAGCAAGCACCCTGCGGAGCCTGAAGTAGAAGACAAGGCCAGAAACCAGCCTAAAGAGATGGACCTGAGCCCAGGGAAAATGTGTGAGCTTATGGATCACGCTTCACCTGAAACAGTCACAAGTCTGGAGTTTTCAATTACTGAGTCAATACATTTCCTTTAATGTTTAAAAGCAGTCTGGGGTGGGTTTTCCATTACTTGCAACATAAAAAGCCCCAACCATGTAGGCAAAGTAGCCTAGACTGGACAGGAACCTTTGGGTCCCAGAACTGTGTTCCCAGGAGCACCATGGTGCTACTTCTACCATGACCGAGAGTGGGAAGGAAATGGGCGAAGGCCAGGCTGTCAGCCAATAAGACAGATAAGTGAGAAACTCAAGGTTGGCTTCCATGGTAATGCCAAAGATGAGAAGGAAAAGAAGAACCCAAAGACACAGCTTGGGAGTTAGAGGCTGCCTGATTCTCACAGTCAGTTGATAAAGTAATTATGAAAAATATTCTAGTTAATAAAAGAAATTGGTTGCTAATGAGAACTACAGTCTTCCTTTTTGGTTTTTTTAAGGATACTTATGTTCAATGAAGATAAATAGATTTACTTTGCAAAAACAGGCATGAGAATAAGTGTCTATTTTTCAGGTTATTCTATTTAATGGATGCAGAATGGAAAACCACTCTTAAATAAACACTATATTTGTTTATTTGCCATTTCTGAGTCTCTTATTTAGTAAATAATGACTTTGTTAAACTTTAAGGGTCACAGTTAAATGTTTAGTCTTGATTTTAATATTAGACCTGAGACATTTTCTATGGATTTACTTTTTTCCCCACATTATTGCTCTGCCTTGGTAACTAAAATTAAAAGAAAATAGAATGAGACCTGGGGGCAGGGAAACATTTCTTTATCTTAATAAGAAAATGAATATTCTCTTTTTGTCCATTCTGAACTTAGAAAATCAATTTTTTCTATATAATACTGAAATACTTGACAATTCATAAAAAACATAAGGATTTATATTAAAATATAACTTTAAATAGAGCCCTGTTATTTTTACCAGGAATCTTGTAAAATATGATGAATATACATGCATGAACATTAAAATAAGAAACACCATTCGACATTCAAATAGAAATGCAGCATTAGGTACAATATAATAAATATTCAGGGCAACAAATTCACAAGTTGATCATTATTCTGATTTAGATTTTTTCCAGTTAAGACTTTTACTATATAATTTATTATAATAACCTTATGAGTTAAGCATAACTAATGTGAAAAGAGAATTCAATTAATCTGACTGCTGAAATAATACAATTCTCCATATTTTGTAACATATTTTAATCTATAACATAAAACTGTCATTATAGCCAGAAATACACATCCATGTAACTAACTACTCAGTTAACTCCTTTTCAATGATAAAAAAAAAGTCAGAGTTAATAGTGTGAAAAGAAACAGAAGCTAATCTTATTTCTTAGCTCTTGGGCTTTGGCAATAAATGTCTTAAGTTTTAATATATGTTATATAACTTAAATACTGTATTTACAAAATATAAACTTTTTAAACAAAATACTATACAAAATACTTTTATACATTTAAAGGGTACTCTTCTTTACAATGCATAAGAGCCCTTTATATTTTTACCTCTACTTTTCCCACGTTTTCAGGATCCCTCCCTCCCCCAGTATCCCAGAGCTGGGTTTTTAATATAAGTGTAAATTGGTTTATGATAAAAGTATAAACCCAAAACTCAAAGATTGCTATATACCTTATGGAGGTTTTTCTAGATTCTCTTGGTTAAAAGGCACTTAAATTCCAAAGCATACATTTTACTTTTTACATTTTGATTGTTTCTGTTTGTCACTAAACATCTCTAACAAACACTTTTAGGGATATTGTATCACTTGTGAATATTTTTTAATTGCTGTCCTTCTGAAGTGCATGAAAGGGTGAGTAAGCACCTACTGCTTACATTAACTTTTCAACATCTTCTGTGTATGCACAAACACTTAGTATGATTTCTTCAATTAAAATACTGAAAGAATAAATGAAATTCATGTTTACTGCTCTTTGCTGCTATTAAAAAGAGTCTTTTTAAAATGACTAATGTTCACCCTCCATTACTGAGTTCCATAACTGAGTTCCATATTCCAGGATCTTATCCTGAGAACGGTCCGTTTATCTTGGCATGAGGCCTCTTTCCTGTTCTTTCTTGCTTCAGAAATAGATTATCTGTTCAATCTTCCTTGTATGTCAATATACATTCCCCAAACTAGCAAAAGATGAATACAAACCTTTTCAACTTTAGAATCCCAAGAAATCCACATGATTGATGTGTTGATCAGGTAAAGGACACCTTCAGAGAGGTCCAAGGATCTGGGGTTTCCAATGAAAGAGTCAACTTTACCAGCCGTGCACAAGGAAAGAGACGCTCTGGGTTGCAATGCTGGTGTATGTTGCTGA
>RJWJ010016177.1:0-10965 GCA_004363605.1 Indri indri
GTCTCACTCTTTTGCCTGGGGCGAGTGCCATGGCGTCAGCCTAGCTCACAGCAACCTCAAACTCCTGGGCTCAAGCAATCCTACTGTCTCAGCCTCCCGAGAAGCTGGGGCTACAGGCATGCACCACCATGCCCGGCTATTTTTTTCTACATATATTTTTAGCTGTCCGATTAATTTCTTTCTATTTTTGGTAGAGACGGGGTCTCACTCTTGCTCAGGCTGGTCTCGAACTCCTGAGCTCAGAACGATCCGCCCGCCTCAGCTTCCCAGAGTGCTAGGATTACAGGCGTGAGCCACCGCGCCCGGCCTCTTCTTCATCATTTCTTGACATGTTCTTCATTTTCTTTCCCCTGTGTATGGCCCAATATTTGTTTCCTCAGTCCCTGCGTCTGCAAGAACTTAAAGTTCACGAGTTCAGAACCAACCATCAACAACAAACAGTCTCTCTTATTCTTAATTCCAGTTCTCAGGAGGGATTCTGATTGGTCACTGGTTGGCCACAGGATCAGAGTCCATTCCTGGTTTAGGGAGCCACAATGGGGAATGGTTGAGCAGAGGGACATGTGCTCTGCAGGGCTGCTCCAATCTGCAGCTGTGAGCACTGTAGGTTCTCTATGAAGTGCCAAAGCAGTGTAGTCACTTATCTAGTACACACACACATACCCCTGTAGCATTTGCAATTCTAAAGGCATGTGTACATATCTAACATGTTCTGAATACCCACATTAAAACCATGATCACTTTTACCTCCACCCAACAGGGAATAATCCAAAGTCACCCCCAGCTATTCTGTCCTGAGGCGATAACATGGGGATATTTCTCTCCAGGGGAAGTTTCCTCCTCCCCTAGTTCCATCTCACAATTTTTCAACCTATGGATAAAATAGTAGATTTAACCACCATCTCCCAATATCTATTAACAAAGGAAAAACAGAACACTTACCAAAAAAAATAAATAAAGAAGAAAAAGGAAAAGGTCTACAAGATGGCACCAGTTTAAAGCACATACAACAGGCAATAGTAGAAGATCTGCTTCACCTCTCCTACCCACCCCAGACACAGACACATACCTTGTAGCATTACTGGGACCTGTTACTGGCACTGGAGGTGAGATGATCACATTACGGTAAGTTCTAGGACAGGTTCAACAAACCCCAGCTACATCAGCCTATCGATACTTCCTTCGCAACCTAGTGAATTGCTTTCAAACTGATGAAAGAGAAAGACTGCCCACTGGAAGATTTCCTTTCTCCATCATCAACAAGAGGAACAGTAGTGAGAATTCCCACCTCTCTAACACAGCAGCAGTCATTTTTATAAATATATTCTAGAGATTTGGAAAATGCTTGAGACATGAACCTTTCTGAAGTCTTGGTGTAAGCCAAAGACCCTTGTCTTAGCTCTTAGGTCAGGTTCCCCAGAAGCAGGGCCTGAGATGGGGAATTCTTACTTAAGGAATTTATTGGAAGAGCGCTCTCAGGCAGGGGACCAGGGTAGGGAGGTTAGCATGTTAACCCCCAGAAGAAGTAGCTCTTGTTTACCTGAGACAATTCTCCAACAGGACACCAACAGTATCCCCTCAGTGTCTTAGTCCAAACTCTCAAGAAAGCATCTAAATAACTGCTGGCCAGGGCTATAGACACATGGCACCTAGTCCTTCCCCTTCTATAAGCTGTGGGTGATGCAAGTTTTTTAGAAGAAGTTGTGGCAGAGAAAGTAATGAAATCTACAAATATATAACATAAATAGATTACTTAATATTTATCTTACACCTTTTTTTTCTGCATCAGACTGTGGTAGAAACAAAGGAAAACAGTACAAAGTTCCTGCCTTTGAAAAGGTTTTAATACATTGGGGAGCAAGATAACCCCACCTAAAAAACAATAATACATGATAATGAATTAAAAGAGTCAGATGACTATACTGGAAAATAAATCCTACAGGAGTTCAGAAGAATGACCAATTTAGTCTCAGAGAAACTAAGATATGTGCCAAGCTAAGTGAATGAGGCTGGCAAACTGTAGAGGGTCAGACAGTAAATATTTTAGGCTTTGTGGGTCATTTGGTCTCTTTTGCAACTACTCCACTTTATCATTGCAGTGCAAAAGTAGCCAAGACAATATGTAAACTAATGAGTATGACTGTGTTTCAGTAAAACTTTATTTACAAAAACAAAACAGGTAGTGAGCCAGATTTGACTATAACCCATAGTTTATTGTTATGGACTGAATGTTTATGTCTCCCAAAATGTGTATGTTAAAGCCCTAACCTCCAGTGTGTCTATATGTGGAGACGGGGCTTCTGAGGAGCTGATTAAGGTTAACTGAGGTCATGAGGGCAGGGGCCTGATGTGATAGGATTAGTGTCCTTAGAAGAGACACCAAAGGGCTCTCACCTGTGCTCTCTCCCTCGCACTCTCCCCGGCCTCCAGGCGCACACGGAGGAAAGGCCACAAGGTGCAGACACAGGGATAAGGTGGCCGCCTGCAAGCCAGGAAGAGAGCCCTCACCAGAAACTGAATTGGCCAGAGCCTTGATTGTGGACTTCCAGCCTCCAGAACTATGATATAAAAGGTTTCTACTGTTTAAGCTACCCAGTTTGTGGCATTATGTTACAGCAGTTCGAGCAGACTAATACTTTCCTAACTCCTAGCTAAGAGTAATTTAATACAGAGGTAAAGTGGAAGGCCCCAGTGACTTGGTTAATCAAAGCCAGTGGTCAGTGTTCAGTCCTCTTCTTACCTGACCCATCAGCAGCATTTGAAGCAACTAATTTCTCCTCTCTTGGTAGGCTTTCTTTATGAGGCTTCTAAACCACTACAGTTTCTTAGTTTCTCCTTCCATCAGTGGCAGCTTCTCTTCAATCTCTCTGGTTAGTTCCCCCCATCTTCCCTCCAACCTCTTAATAGTAGAGAGATGTCTGCTAATCAAAGATGGCTCTGTCTTTGATTCTTTTCCCTGCTCAGTCTATCTATACCTGTATCTGTGGTGAGCCCATTCAATCTTGTAGTTTTAACTGCCGTCTGTAAGTTGATGGCTCCCAAATTTGCATCTCCAGGCCAGATCTCAAAACTATGCTCCAGACTTGTACATCCAACTGCCTACTTGACAGCCCCATCAAAACGTTTAAGAGATATCTTAGACTCAAGTGTCCAATACTTAACTTTTCATCTCCCCCCAACCTTCTCTACATACATATAATTTTCCCCATCTAACTTTTCCATTCTCCCTCTTGCTCTTCAAAAGACCCAAAAACATTTATAAAACTTAAAAGTGTATTAGTTCATAAATAAATTCCCTACAAATAGAAATTTTGACTCATACGAGCCACATTTTTCTGATCACAATGCAATAAAATTAAAAATTAACGAAGTCACTTGTAAACTTTTCAACCAGATATAAACAATTCCTAGATAAAAAGAGGAACTCAAGACTTAACTACTATTTATTTAGAAATTAATAAAATATTATAGAAGCACTACAGCCAAATATACCAACTATGTAGGGTGTGGATAGAGGAAAATGTATAGATTTAAATGAATTTGTTAGAACATAAGAGAAATTGAAAATAAAGAATGAAATATTCAGCCCAAGAAGTTAGAGAATCACAAAATAACCCTAAACAAAGTAAAATGAAGAAATTAATAGTTTAAAAAGATAAATTAATGATATAGAGAAATTTTTAAAATAAACTTGATCACAAAAACCAAAAGCTCGTTCTTTGAAAAGATCAATTATATATGCCTTTTACAAAAAGAATCATGTTACCAACTAAAAAAATACAAATTAGAAAAAGCAGTAACAATGTGAAAGCATAAATAGGTACAGTTATAGAAAAATGCTTGAAATAACAAAAAGCAATACATGGGTATATACCAAAAAAATAAAAATTTATGTAGAACAGACCATTTTTTAAAGAAAATACAAATTACTAACAACTCAAAAGAAACAGAAAGCTCAATAAGCCAACAATCAGAGAAGAATTTACAAGTTAGCCAAATTTCTATTTCTGGAAAATGCGTAAGTCTTGGGTGGCTTTACAGGTAATTTCTACCAACCTTAAAAAACCATAATCCCTATATTATTTAGATTGTTCCAAAGCATAGAAAACTATTGGGAGCATTTCAACTTACTCCCCGAAGACAGCATAATTCTGACGTCAATTCCAAGTGAAGAGAATACAAAATAATCCTATGGATCAAAATGACTTATAAAAATCCTAAATAAAACTTTGGCAAATTAAATTCTACAGTATATTAAAGAGTACTATATATGATTCAGTTATGATTAACCAAGGAATGGGAAAATGATTTAATATTAGAAAATGAATTTATTCAATTCACTACAATAAAATATTACAAACGAAATAATATGAGTTTGCTAAATTCCAAAAGCACTATGTAAATTAAGCACTCATTCCTGATTAAAATTTATAGTGTATAGAAACAGAAGCAACTCACTAAGATTAACAAAGGATATAATATAGAAATATCCCACAAACATCTTACTTATAAGAGAAATATTAGAAGCATTTACATTAAAATTATGAACTGAATGATGGTGCCTGCTAACAATACTTCTATTCCACAATATTTTCTGTACCCCTATATTCCTATATTTATTCATAAGGAGACAACAGTATCATTATATAGATGATATAATACTCTATATAAAAATATCAAAAATAATTAACTGAAAAACTACTAGAACTAAAAAATATAATTTAATACTGCACTAGATTTAAGACATAAATTTATAGCTTTCCTACCTGAAGGCAATAAGCAGTTAGAAACAGTAACCAAAAAAAAAATCCAAGAAGAGCCAAGAGCCAAATATATCTGTAATAAAATTTGGTTGTCTTTTCCTAAATGCTTCAAGACTTGGGGTGCTGCCTAGAGACTTGGCAACAAAGATATCCCTACTGGGTAATAGGGCCTCTGGTTAGCTACCTTAGAGCTCCTTGAGTTTATGGGTTGGGAAGAACGATGTCCATGAATTACAGATCGACAGGATTACAATCTGTAATCTGCCACCTAAAGAATAATTTTTCCAATTTTAATATAACCTAGGGTTTACTGGTTTTATTAATAATCACAGATAGAATCATAGTCAAATTTCTTATAAGTGAACTATATAAGTTAACTCAGTATAAAACATTATGCCTTTAAAAGAACTCAGAAACCCTGACTCCTGTTCTAGAGCGTTTTGTTTTTTTTGTTTTGTTTTGTTTTTGTTTTTGTTTTTGTTTTTTACCCTGACACTCTATAATAGACATCGGTTGCCTTTATTTTCCCAGAATCCTTTTCCCTGTCTTTTGGTAACAACACCTCAGTGTTCCCTCCCCCACCCTCAGACCAGGGTGGGCACCTGACTAAAGCAGGCCAATCATCGGAGTCCATCCTCACAGGCTCAGTGATTGGTTTAAAATGGGCATGTGACCATCATGGTCCAATTAGACTCCCTTTCAATACTTTAACTGGAAAGGCTGGGAAGAAGCAGCTCTTTTGTCACTGGGGGTAACTAACCTAGAGCTGCTTGTGAGGAGAGTCCACCCAGGAATGAAGCCATGTAGAACTGAGAGATGGAGATACTGCTTCCTGGAGATACTTCGAGCACCAGGACTTCTTCATGCCTGAAGCAAGGTCTAGGCTTTTCAACTACACGAGGCATTAAATTTTCTTCTCTGTTTAAGCCAGTTTAAGTTGGGTTTCTTTCCCTTGCAACCAAAATATCCTAACAATCATTCCCCTAAAAATTATGAAATGTCTTATTTAAAAAAAAAAAATTCTTCCTGACTGCCTCCTATGTCTGGTATGTAGAATTCAAAAAGGAACGATGAAGCCAGTTCTTACTTATGCTTCAGGGGTTCGGTCTTATAGAGGAAGCAGATACGGTTTTGTTTATTCTGTGATGCAATACAACGAGGTAAGTTACACCGGTTGAAAGAGCTCTTATGCACAGGGATGGGAAAACTTAAATCAGCTTGGGGATTAGGGAAGGTCTTCACAAAAAAAGGTGACATTTACTTGGTCCCTGAGAGAAAGAATAGAGTTTCCCTAAATAAGGAAGAAAATGAGGTCAAGAGGATTTGCAGGTGGAGAACAGCAACTAGTTCTGTGGGGTTGAAATGCACAGGACACTTGGAATGAAAACCAGGGGAGGAGTTGGACAGGCAGATGGGAGCCAGCGTGCAAATTTTGTCACTATGACAGGCTAGGGAAGTTAGATTTTCATCCTGGAGACATTGTGGCACTGTGTGGAGACTTGGAAGGATTTTAAAAGAATAGGGATATGATTGAATTTGCACTTTAAAATGATAATTCTAGATGTGCTGTGAAGAGCAGATCACAATGTGGGACCCCTAAGAGCAGTGGCCCCCGGGGACCAGTTTCATGGAAGACAATTTTTCCACAGATGGGGCGGTGGGGGAGGCGGAACTCAGGCAGTGATGTGAGCGATGGGGAGCAGCTATAAATACAGATGAAGCTTCGCTGAGCCACCGCTCATCTCCTGCTGTGCAGCCGGGTTCCTAAGTTTCATGGAAGACAATTTTTCCAGGGATGGTGAAGGTGGAAGGGGCTGCGGGGGAGGCAGAGCTCAGGAGGTGATTCCTGGCCCAGTTTCTAACAGGCCACGGATGGGTACTGGGCCATGGCCCAGGAGTTGGGGACCACAGACTAAGAGGATGCATTTAGGAGTCTGTCTATGGTAGTTTTTCACATGAGGAATAATGGATGCTTCATCAAAGATACAAAGGGACTTGATTTAAGATCTACTTAGCAAGACACTGATAGACCTAAAGAGTAGTCACATATAATGGACCAGAAGGGCAGGGGTGGAGGGGAGTGAAGATTTCTATCTTGGGAGGCTGGGTGCAAGAGAGGAACAGGTTTGAAAAGGAAAGTAGTGAATGGCTTGGGGCATAGTGAATTGGAGGGGTTAGAGATACAGCAGGCTAGAAGACAAAGATCATTAGCGAAAAAGAAGATGAGATCATTACAATCACAGATGCAAGAAATGACTCCTAAGATAACATTCTTGGCTTAAAAATATAAATTCCATCATGCTTTAAGTGTGTGATCTGTCTGAGCTTTATCTTCCTCACATGTAAGATGGAAATAACATCACTTATCCGGGTGGTTGAATGAACAATATGAGATCACACATGGAAAATAACTACACAGTTCTTGACAAGTGGAGTAGACTCTAAATAAATGCTGTTATAGTTTCTTTCTTTCCTTCCACTCTTTCTTGCTGCCTGAGATTTTATAGCCAACCTATGTGTCCATAGGAGTGAGATAATGACCAAGCATTGCTTGGACACTTCCTCTCTGCTATTTAGAGGAACTGCAGTGTAGTAGTTAAGAGCAAGGCCTACAGGCCAGACGTTTAATCATAAAGACTAAGGCAACCTCATCTGTGAGGTCTTTATAGTCTCATAAATATGCCACATCTTTAACACAACTGCATAAATTCAATTATTCTGAAGGAAGAAAAGTCAATTATTATCACATATCCCCACATGTAGGTTTAAAGAGGAATGCTGACTTTACCAGTAAACCACCCTCTCTTTTGGCACATCAACTGGAGTTTTTGTATTCCTGTGAATGAGCCTTGAACTCTTGTAATTGATAAATTTAATAAGAATTTTATTGAATATACATAGGAATATTTCTTAAGGGAAGAAATATTAAAGACTGATCTTTCAAATTTTCATTACATGTTACATGATGTTTGGTTTCACATTAATAAACAAGTTGCAGACGTTATTTTTTTAAGAATAATAATCAATGTCAGTGTATGATGTTTATGGGTATTTTTTGAGAACATGGAAAATTTTATCTGAAATCAGCGAGCTGTCTTGGTGTTTTATATTTTTCGCTTTTTCCTGGCCAGTTAATAAAATTGCAAGAAATGTCATATAAAGACAAAGAATTCAGGCATGCAATGGATATTGACTCGTGTATTTTTCACTAACATTTGCTGACCTGTTAGGTCAATATGTTTTGAAGTTTACTTAACAAGTCAATATAATTTATTTCAACTTAGATTTAGATTGTTTTAAATTGCTGGCATCTTTTCTTTTTTCCAAATACAAAACTGCTGCCAGACTATATTAACATATATGTTAAAAACTAGTTTCTTTGAGAATTAGAAATGTCTTGCAAGATAATGGTTTCTTTCAAAATAATACAGGCAAATTTAAAATGACCCTTTGTCTTTCTCCCTTTCATTTCATGTGCCCTGATTTCCTTTAAAGAGCTATAATGTCTAGAAAGCTGTACAAACAATTAAGCCAAATCATTTTGTAAGCGGTTCTATGAAATGCAAGAGTGATTTTTTTCTTAAAGTCCAAATGTGTAACTCAGCTTACATGAGCATATAAGCATATTTTGCTTAAATTACATTTCCATCTGACAATATTAATTTCATCAAGGAAGCTAAGTATAAAATTAATTATAGCTATCATTTATGTTATTTCATCTTCCCCTTCCATTGAAGCTTCAATGAGAATTCATCAACTGAAGGGCATGATTCACATTTTAACAACAATAATAAAGAAAATCACCAAAACTACTTTGTTCCCTCCTCCTACTAGAATTCTGTGACTAAAGACTTAATTCTTAATGTCATCTAAAATGTAATAATATATTTTGGGGTTCAAGGGAAATGCTTCCTGAGGATATAATGAGAACACATGTGGTCATATTCTCCTGCTGACATAGGACATTGCCATTTCATTGACTTTGGTGAATAACCTCCTGTGACTGTTTGAGAAACAGGTCCCAAGAAAGAACCTGTACACGCCTTCAAATGCCATACTGTTGAGCATGAAGACAAGGACACCCACTTTTATTCCCTCACCAATTCCGGAGCTCTAAGATTTGTAAAAAAAATGACCTCCACACTTTCGAACTCTTCTTCCCAGCCCAACCTCCTGGGAAAGCTCACTGCCGACAATGGGGTAAATGCCTCCAGGAAGTGGCCACCGGGTATGACCCAGGTTGCAGGAAGCAACACCAAAGCAGGCAGTAACAGCACACACTCAGACATCCAAGGAGGATGAGCGAATTCCTAGCAAAGACAGAAAGACTTTCTGAGGTGTACAGAGATATGGATCATTGTGAGGAAATTTTCATATTCCTCAATTTTCATTTGTACTTTTTCCCCAAACTGACCAATCTGAAAACCTGGGGGAGGATCATCCAGGTTCTCTTTTCCCCCCTCCGCTTCCACAGTTGTCCTGTATCATAGGGTTCCTTTTTCAGGAGTAAAAGGGAAAAAAAAAATCCATATTCATTCATCTCAGAGGGAGATGCATTGTCAGTAAACTTTATATTTCATATTTAATAATTATGAAATTTTATAATACATTTATATGCTTTTGATCAATTTTGTACAAATGCATTAAAAATTGTTAGCATTTATGGACTTATCACCATGGGTAATAAAAAGACTTTAATTTAAATTACTAGCCATACTTTTATTGTCATAGCAGAGTGCCTCTAAGGAGCAATGTTAGTGATCCAAGAATGAGATGATTAAGTCTTAGGTGGGTGCAATCTTAGATACAGAAAAGAAGGGACAAAGGCTCAGACATTTCTAAGAAGAACCTAAAGGCACAATGACTTACAGGATATGAGAGATGAAATCAAGGAAAGTGTCAAAGAAGACTCAGAAATCTTGACTCTGGGTACCTGGGAGAATAGTGATTTTAGTGACCTGCTAATGATTAGGTCATTGGTTTTATGAGGCTAAGGCTTGTGAAGGAAAGTCAAGACTAGTGTTCCACATAGACCTCTTTCTTTTTTTTATTTTAATAGATTTAAGGGGTGCAAGGTGAATTTCATTACATGTATATATTACATATAATGTATACATGTATGTATCGTAAGTCTAGGCTTTCAGTGTACCTATTACCCGAATAGCATACGTAGTATCCATAGGTAACTTTTCATCCCTCGCTCCCTCCCGACCTCCCTCTTTTTTGAGTCTCCAATGTCCCTTACACCGCTCTGCCACACAGTGTTAAAAACGCAGAAAATGGGACAGGAGGGGGCTGGCAGTCAGGAAGCTAAGTCAGGACAAGGGCGAGATTCACATCACCTGGCATCCTTCCATTCTTTCCCCAAACATTTAAGCAATCTTGGACCAAGCTAGGCAAGCTTGGACCTTGCAGCTAGGCTCCATCTATACATAATAGTCATCTCTGTGTTTGGATTATTAATGGCCGTTGACGTCACTTTAATTTGAAAAGTCGTTATGATTTTATTCTTGCCTTTCACAACATTCATTGATTAAAAGCTTAAGCGTCAACTGTTCCCATTTTCTGCAGAACTCCTGCAGCTTCACTATTCTAAAGAGAAGGTACCAATTTTGCTAAATCTGCCCAGCTATTCTGGGTTAAGCCATTCCCCAAGAGTTAAAATGCTAAGTCACAAGCACTTCCCTGCTTTCTGAAGTGACTCATTCTTGAACTCCAGACCTAAGGGGCTGACGCTCTTTACAAAATTTTATGCTTTACAAAATGTACTTTTTTATAGTTGTGCACATTTTTCTGTGTAATTATACACCACATGACTCGAGTTTGAGATGCATTTTTTTCTTCTCCCCAGTGATGTCTGCTCATAACCAACTTTCAAACCTGGTTTTGTTGTTAAACATTTAAGTAACACCAACAGTATTTTAAATTCACTTGGAAATATATTCAAAATTAAAACAATAAGATGGGTTGGTACAACTGCTATAGTTTCATGTTGTGAAGAAAACTACATCTCATGGAATAAGTAATGGTCCATATTTTCATCTGCTTTTAATAGTCTACTTTTCCACATTGCAAGTTCTTCTTCATAAATCTGTCTACTTGACAGTAGGTTAAGGTTCCAGCCATAATTTGTTTACTAGCTTTGTTGGATAAATATTTAATGTTGACCAATGAAATTATGCTGACTTCTGCCCTACCAAAT
>RJWJ010016177.1:11065-35000 GCA_004363605.1 Indri indri
TTTTTTTTTTTTTTTTTTTTTTTTTTTTTTTTTTTTTTTTTTTTTTTTTTTTTTTTTTTTTTTTTTTTTTTTTTTTTTTTTTTTTTGCTTCGCTTTCCCATTCCCCACGATCATGCTTTGCTTTGGCTTCCTCATTCCATTCAATTAATTTAGTTAATTGCACCTGTATTTCTCCTAACATCTAGTGTAACTTCGTTTCTCCCCAATTCCCACATATATTTTTTCCTATCATTTGTCTCCCTCAAAGAGGAAGGAAGAGGAAGGAAGGATGAGGAAGGGAGGAAGGGAGGGAGAGAAAGAATTGACAATGAGCACTGACAGCTCTGCGCTCCTCTCATCCTTGGGCCACTCAAAGGCCCATTCAGCTGTGTGTCCTTCAAATCAATCGTGCCTTATTTAGCCAAAGGCATTTACTGATGACATCCATCCACACACATATTTTTCTCTTTATTATTGTTACAGGAGTGAATTATGCCTGCTGTGCATTAGACTAGAACTAATAGAAAGGTGATATTTAAAATTATTACTTTTACCTTAAGTAAGTCAATCTTTCATGAGGTCTAGAGTAAGCCGAAGTCCTATATATATAAAGAATAAAGCCTTGCATGCCTTTGCCAATACTACAGAACAGTTTCTTGAATTTTCAGTATTATTTTAGCAATGTGGAAGCAATGAAGCTGTAATATCTGAAACTTCATTATTTACATAGATAGCTGATATAAATATTGTTTTTAAAAACCTTGACTTGAAAGTAACTTCTCTGAATATTATTGAAAATGATTACCTAAATTGAGTTTTTGACAGAGAAAAAAATCTTTAACCTTACAATTTACAGTACATTTCTAATATCGTTTAAATTTTAGTTATGGAATTTTAAATTTGCTTTTTAACATATCATTCTAACATGTCATTTTAACAGTGACAATTTTTTGAGCACATCAAATTCATTCTCTATTTCCATGACTATTTTTTATACTAACAATCATAGCATCTTAGACACTCTTGCTAACTCATTCTACTTCTTTCTCTTGCCTAGCACTCTGGGAGGCCGAGGCGGGCAGATTGTTTGAGCTCAGGAGTTCGAAACCAGCCTGAGCAAGAGCGAGACCCCCGTCTCTACTAAAAATAGAAAGAAATTAATCGGACAACTAAAAATATATAGAAAAAATTAGCCAGGCATGGTGGTGCATGCCTGTAGTCCCAGCTACTTGGGAGGCTGAGGCAGAAAGATCACTTGAGCCCAGGAGTTTGAGGTTGCTGTGAGCTAGGCTGACGCCACGGCACTCACTCTAGCCCGGGGAAAAGAGTGAGACTCTGTCTCAAAAAAAAAAAAAAAAAAAAAAAGGAGTTAATTTGTTTAGAAGCCAAGGACATTCAGTAGGGCTGATGAATTTTCAAGGGTGTATGTGCAAAGGCCAATTCATGCAAAATTATCAAATATTCAAACTTTATCTTGAAATGTTTAAACTTTATGCTTTGGTCTCTTAGTTTTGAACATTTCTCCCAACTTTAAAATGATCCTTTTTTCATCTGCCAAGCATCCACTGACTTCATGCCCACTCTTTGTCATAAGTGCCTGTTGGAAGAATTTTTGAAACTAATTCACATTGGAGTGTAATTATTGTTTTCAAGGAGTGTGGGGCCAGAAACTGTTGCAGTTGAAAGAAAGTCTTTACACTAAAATATAGGATATTCTACATAAGAATTTCCAAATGCAGCTGGAACAGATGTTTCAGCATGGAGGAGACCCCCAACTGTAGGGTCTGTAGGGTCTCATGTCAGCCCATATTTTCTAGACCATTGGCCAATGAGACAGATTAGTGCCCCCTACATGGGATCCTGCCACTTCTCAGAATAAAGGTCTAGTCTATGTACCTTGGGCTCAGAAGGCTGGTAAAAACTGCTGGTATTTGCCATCACCTTGAAGATTTGAAATAGCAAAGGAACTATTGATAAGGCTTTCTTCCTTTCATTTATTCTTTCACTAGAGAATTACTTCCCAGACTTAAAGAAGAGAAACCCAACGTGGGAGATGGGGAGGTGAGAGCTGAATTACAGCACAGTAAGATACAGGTTTTGTAGAGGGGACAGCAGTACCCTCTGGAAACACAGAAAAGGAACACTTAATGTGGCATTGGGAAGTCAAGGAGGGCTTCCCGGCGGAGGTGATGGATCAGCTGAGGCCCCAAAGACAAAGTGGGGCTAGCCGGGCATAAAAGAGGAAGATGAATATACTGAGATGAGTAGGTGTGCAAAGGCTGTGAGGTGAAAGTGATCACGTTTCACTCGGAGAACCACTTCCAAAACAGAGAGAGTAGATAGGGGAGGGAAAGAGGGAGCATGGAGCTGCCAGGGAAACCAAAGCCCAGGTCTTGGGGGACTTCATATGCCACGTTAATGAATTTAAATATAATCCTGAAGCAACAGGAAACAATTGTAGGGTTTTCAGCAGAAAAATGACATGACCAAATTTATATTCTAGAAAGTTTATTCTGGCAGCAGTGTGGAAAATGGATTAAATATGGGCAGGGACACCAGTTGTTAAATAGAAGGCTACAGCAGTAATGCAGGCCAGCGATACCAAAGGCTAAGAGAAGAAACGCTGAGAGGAAGAGCAAGAGTGTCACAGGTGTCACGAGGCAGTAGGATCCATAGGACTTGGTAACTGAGTGGATGAGGTGATCAGGAAGAGAAGATCCAGCAACGACAGAGGAACGAAGAGTGTATCACACCTCGGTATGACAACGCAGACAAACGGTTTTCAGAGGAGCAATAATGAGTTCCATTTGGGTCATGCTACATTTGAGATTCCTAAAGAGAGGCTGTCGCTTACAGTTGCATGCACTATCCAACCCAGGGGTGCCAGTCGCCCAGATTGCAATGATAATGACCTGCCGTGGAAGGGCGGGGACCAGCTGTATAAATGTGTGTGGTGGCCCTGGCCAGAGCTCAGGAGAGAGACTCCTTGGAGATGAAGACTTGACGAGCATCCGCAGGTAGATGGTATTTGAAGCTCGAGTGCAGATGAATTTCCCTCAGCCCCAGAGAGACCACGTAGAATAAGAGGGCCAAGAACCCAAAGAAACCAGGACGTTTACTGAACAGGCAAAAGAAGAGAAACCCACAAAACAAACTTAGAAAGAGGAACCAGTAGGAGCAGAGAGAACACCAAGGACAAAGTGGTCACCAACGCCCCGGGAAGAGGAACTTGCAGTTTAGGTAAATCGCCACCAGGTGGAGCGTGGTCTCTGAGTAAGAGTCTCCTCAGAGTTAGCCACAAGCGTATTAAACTGCGAACATACCTTAGCACACACATAGCTCCTGTGGTTCATAACCCTTCGCAGACCCACAGGAAGTGGAGGAACAGGGGTTCCACGTGATGACGTAGAGAAGGGAGCATTGATAGAGAAAAAAGAAAACTAGGCAGCCTTATCTTTGCTACTCTCAAGAAAACCTTAGGCAAATCTCTTTATCTCCTTGTCCTCAGTTTCTACAGTTACTCTAAGAAGATTGTATTAGGTGTTTTAGAGCCCTTCTGATTGTAATATTATGATAAGAGAAAAATAACAATAACAAACATGTATGCAGCATATATCTGGGCCTGATACTGTGTTAGGTGCTGGAGATGACAAAAAAAAAAAAAAAAAAATGGAATAAAGTCAGTTCCTGCCCTTGCAGGCCTGACACTCTAGCAGGTTAGATACACTTGTAAACTCAGCATCATAGCAACATGGCAAGTGCTGTCATGGGTGTACACACAGCTATGGGAGCACAGAAGGGAACTTAACTCCTTCTCCTGGAATCTTCATGGAGGTGACACCTGAATGAACTCTACATCATGAGTAGGAGTCTTCAAGAGATCGTGGAGACTTAAGAAAGGAATCTTAAGCAGGAGATACAGACTGTGCAAAGATCTGGAGGTATATGAGAGCCGTGAGTTTTCACTTCAATATGGCTAGAAAATAAGTGCATGGAGAGAAATAGATGCAACTGGAAAAGTGGGCATGGACCAGAGAGGTCACTACAGGTCTCACATATTATAGTATATGTTTAAACCTTGTTTTGTGAACAAATATTTCTACAGAGATTGCTATATATACCAGGTACTATTTTAAGTGCATTACAAGTATTAATTCATCTAATCCTTGCAAAAATCCTCTGTAATAAATACCACCTTCATTCCCCATTTCACAATGAGGAAGCTGACACAGAGGTTAAGTAACCAGCCCTTGCATAATTGTAAGTCTATCTTGTAATGGAGCTGGGGTTCCAACAAAGGCCGTCTGGCTCCGAAGCTCCTGCTTTTAACCGTGCTGTCCACTACAGAAGGGGTAAGTCAATTAGATTTAACTGCGAACAACAGCTTCTAATTTGCATTTTAGTAAAGTCCTCCTGCAGAGGTGAAAAGGCTGAATCGGAGGGGATAACATTGGAGGAGGGGGTGCTGTTACAATATTTCAGATAAAAGATGACAAGTGCTCAGAGCAGTGGGAATTCTGAAAAGGGAGAGATTTATGAGATGTTTAGCAATGACCAACTGAATGTGAAAGCAAAACAACAAGAGGAATCCAAAATAATGCCCAGATTTCTGGCTTAGAGAGCTGGGCAAATGATAGTGACTTTAACTGAAATTAAGAATAGAAGAATGTTGAGCGTGCTGAGTTAGAAATATAATAGACCATTGGAAAAGTAGGGTCTGGAAATCAGGAAGAAAGTCTGGGTGTCAATATGGGAATTATCAAAGTGGATGATGGTTGGAGCAATGGGAATCAAGTAAGGTCATCAGGAGAGATTGGGTAGAAAGAGAAGAAAGCTGAAATCAGAACCTTAGTGTTGAACAAAGGGAAAAAAGAATGGGGATGAGGGTAACTAAGGTAGGAAGAATGCCGGGTAAGAATGGTATCGCCTTTCAGTATTTAATATTTTTCTTTGTTTCCAAGAGATTACTTATAGGTTTGCGTTAGAACAGAGGTCAGGTCTGGTAACCAACCTTATAAATTCTTTGTGGGCAGGAATCATGTTCAATTCATTTGTATGTCACCATGCCGAGAAAAAACCAGACCCTTGGTAAAATACTTGGTAAATAAATAAATCTTCTCCATTTGTAGACTTTGATGCTCCAACAGACTTAAACTTTTCTTTCATGTCTCTTGGGTACACAGACCACGTCAGCCAAAGATCTCATCCAGTTTTCCAAAATGAAAGATCAGCAGTATCTTTTTTTTTTTTTTTTTTGAGACAGAGTCTCACTCTCTTGCCTGGGGCAAGTGCCGTGGCATCAGCCTAGCTCACAGCAACCTCAAACTCCTGGGCTCAAGCAATCCTACTGTCTCAGCCTCCCGAGTAGCTGGGATTACAGGCATGCGCCACCATGCCCGGCTAATTTTTTCTATATATATTTTTAGCTGTCCAATTAATTTTTTTCTATCTTTGGTAGAGATGGGGGTCTCGCTCTTGCTCAGGCTGGTGTCGAACTCCTGAGCTCAGAACGATCCACCTGCCTCGGCCTCCCAGAGTGCTAGGATTACAGGCGTGAGCCACCGCGCCCAGCCCAACAGTATCTTGATTTGGTATGTCAAATACTTGTTCTTAAATACTCCCCAAATGAACACATTAACCGTGGGTCTAAATTCTAGACCACCCCCTTAAAAAAATCATAAAGCATCCCACTACCCTTTGTTATGCAAAATTAAGGCAGTAAATATTGCAAAGAACATGGGCTCTGGAGTCTAGCAAATGTGATTGCAGCCCACAGCTCTGGCAGACCTAGTTCTCCAACTTTGGGCAAGGCACTTAATCTTGCTAAGCCTTGGTTTTCTCATCTGCAAAATGGTGATATTATGTACAGGACAAGGCTGCTAGGAGGATGCAACACACAAAGTCCCTGGAGTGGTTGCTGTCGTAAAGTAGATGCTCAGTAGATATTAGATCCTTTCTCCTCTTTGACAATGTTGCAACTGAATCATTTTCACTGAAAGAATCTGAATTCACAAGAAGCACTCCCCAGAAGCTAAAAGCTTCCTGCGGCTTTGAACCTGCAACGTCACCAAGGACCACCAGGTGGTGGTGGTGCCTGTTGGGGACCCTAGGTCAGGCGTTCTTCCTGCGAGGGTAATTAACTTACCAGTGCTAAACACTGAGTTCCAATATGCTATTATACTTTCCACAGTAGTATAACCATATTAAAATAGCAATCTCTACAGATTAAACACAAATCACCCCCACATGTGCATATTAACAATAAATATATATTATATATCATTTGAAATAAGATTTAATGAAAAAGAACTACTTAGGTACACGTCACATAACTTCCTGATTCCCTTAAACTGTTTTTAATTATTTTTTTAACTTAAGCTAACCTTGATTTTAATCCTTTCCCATTAATCGTGATTCATTTCTTTGTTGGCAGAAGGCTAGTAGCCTTAACGTTAGAATTTGGCAAAACACTATAGGAAAAGCCCTCTGTCCTTTTCACCTGCTGGGGGATTAAATGCCCTAATTAATAGGCTTAGGTGAGAGCCGCTTCAGCCAGTACTGACAAGGCAATCTCAGCCTCTGCATGCCATTTCTGAACTTGGCCTTCTTGGTGCTTCTGTCTTTATCCACACTGAAGTAGAAAATACTCTCTGGGCTCCCCCAAGCCCAGTAACATTAACTTCTAATCAAAACCTGGTTCCCAGAGTTACCCCAGCTCCTGCAAACGCATCCTGATTCTCTGTGCTTGTGACAGCCACTCTGCAAGACCACTCTTTCTTTCGCATGCTGACAAAGGGTCAGGTGTGGGTTGCTTTGTGTTCCACGGTTCTTGGCTTTCTGTGCCCATTTAAACCCTCTGCTTATAGACATCAAGCATGTTCTTTTCTGCTTCTCAAACTTTTAAGCAATTTTGAAGGCTAAAAATAAAGAATGTTTTAAAAATTTTTTCAAGGTGTCATTGTCTTTAGGGTGGTGAAACTACTCTGTATGATACTATAATGGTGAATACATGTCATTATACGTTTGTCCAAACCCACAGAATAAGCAACAGCAAGAGTGACCCCTGATGTCAACTATGGACTCCGGGTGATAATGTGTCAATGTAGGTTCATCAGTTTTAACAATGTGCCACCCCGGTGGGGAATTTTGGTAGCAGGGAAATCTGTGTGTGGGAGTTGGGAAGAGGCAGGGTATGTGGGAACGCTCCGTACTTCCCACTCAGTTTTGTTTTGAACCTAAAACTGCTCTAAAAAATAAAGTCTTTTTAAAAGTGTCATTGTCCTGACAGTTTCTACATTGTGATGTAGGTCCTTAAAGCATCTGTGGGTATGTTTGTGAGGTTGTTGTTAAGCACCCACTTTGTGCCAGTGACTATGCCATGGTTATAGTGACAAATCAGACAGACCCAGCCCCTGGCCTCAGGAATCCTGCAATTGAATTGGAAGGGAAAAAATTAAACTGTCACCCAACTAAATACTTAATTTCACTGGGTTAAATGCAAAGAAGGTGCTCTGAGAGTGGTTCCCCGGAGGAAGCTGGAAAGGGCTATTCCTCTTCCCTTGGCATTCATTCACTTTCCTTCTTCAACAGCAACACGTCACATAGTCGAGTTAGTGCGGTAGGTAGCAGTTCCTCACCTCTTCCCTACCCATCCCCAATCATGTTAAAGGCAGGCCTTTAGGACCCAGATAGCTAAAATGCTACCACCGTGAGCATCTTCGAGCTCACACCTGTGCTGACCTCAGCTGGCCCACTCCAAAGAAGCAAGGCTGCCATTAAAAAGGCATCCAGAAAGCAAGATGGTCCAGCCTCCTGCAGCAACCCTCGGCCATCTGATCTACACACCTGCAAGCCAGCAGTAGCAAGCCAGGCAGAAAGCCATCAGATACTTCATCCATCTGTCTCCTCTATGTGTTCTCTGCCTCTCCTTCCCTCCTGCCTTTCTCCAAATTGTCTTTTGCTTGGAGTGTAATGGAGAAAAGGTGGACGTGTAGAGATACATAACATAATAGCAAACTGTATCTTGAGAGTGTTTGCCTTAGACTCACTAATCCCCATCTTTTGAGAAGAAAGCGTGTGGGGAAATGCACTCTTTCATCTGTCATTAGTGGGATGACAGAACCTTTCAAGAGAGTCACCTGCCACCTTCCAAGAAAAAAAAAAAGATTCATAACTTTTGACCAAGCCATTCTACTTCTGGAGCATTTCTTTTGGAAATATAAGAGGGCAAAAATATATCCATAAGGATGTCAATTGCAGCACTATTTAATATGACATAAAGAAATAGATAATCCAAATGTTTATCAGTCAGAGGATGGTTGAATAAATTATGACTCATCAGTACATTGGAGTACTATATATTTGTCAAAAGACCATGAGGTAGAACTATTATAATATATCAAGTGAATGGAAAGAAGTCTGTGAGACAGAAAGTAAAAACATTAAACTGCAGAACAATATATCGAGAATGATCTCATAGTAGATAGATGTGTTTGTATAAGCATTTTTAAGAGTCTGGAAGGCTATGCAATGACTTAAAGGAGGTTGACCTTAGGGAATAGAATTTAGAAGAAAGGAATTTTTATTCTTTATATGAAATATTTTTAATTTACTGTCACTATTGTTTATAGTGAGCATGTATTACTCATTAAAGAGAAAAAATTAATAAATCAACATTTTACAAAATTTTAGCTGGTATAGAATAGGAGAATAATAGTAATAGGTCTACTTAAGGTAATGTTGGTATTTATTTTATGACAGTTCATGGTGTTTGATTTGAAACAGCTCCTTTCTTTTCAGAGCCCCCCTTTTTTTCTCCTATACTTGGCATGTCCATATAAAACACATGTCTGGAGATCATAGAGATGAAAAGACAGAGAAGGCCCTCAAAATTATGCTTGTGAAAAAATTCATAATATGAAATAAGATAATAAAAAATACAGAATTCAAAGATGTATCACTAGTATGATCATACTAAGAAAAAGAAATAAATGGCCTCTCCCATCCTCCAAAAAGGACACTGGAGGAAAGTAAATCAAAATGTTAACAATGATAGATTCTGGATGGTGACACTTTAGGAAATTTTTCACTGCTCACATTCTAAATTTTTAAAATGAGCTGATTGCTTTTATCATGTAAACAGTCACACTTTTATGGAAGGTACACCTATGACTACCCAACATATTGCCCTCCCAAAATACCACCACAAGTACAGTTCATAGCTCAAAGCACTGCTGTGTCTAGTTCTAAACTCATTTTCGAAGCCTAGATGTATAGATTCTGAAAAGCCCATTAAGTTTTTAGCCTTCTCTTATCTCTGCATTAGAACAACTAAAGATTTCATTATTTTCATAAGGAATACAGTCTAGGGAAGTAAATTGCAATGAGTTGTTTGCTCTGCGACTCTGGGAGATACAGTATAATATTCATTAAAAGTATTTAGAACCTCAGGGTGAGAATCCAAGACACAATTCAGATGGTCTTTATTGCTCAAATTTTATTCATAAAGTTGAAGTGAGTACCCATAGGAGTTCAACAAAATCAGTCTCAGCCCCTCAAATCCCATGCTCTGGATTTACTGAATTTCTTTTGGCCAGAGGGCTCTCACACCCAGTATTTTCTGGTGAGAATTTACGTTGGCCTGCTTTTCTTGGTTTGGTTTGTTTGCTAACAGTCACCAGCTGTGCAAGCTCCCTCTATAATTTCTTGTAACATTTTTTAAAAGAATAGGGCCTCAAATACAGGGTTTCACGATAAGGTTTCAAGTTCCATGTAAAGTGGAAAATTTTCAGTACCAAGGCATGCCAAGGAGGGGTAGGGCTGCTTTACTCCCTTTAACCATTTAGAAGCCTACAAAGATGTCATTCTGTCCCTGCAAGCCAAGTTCCTCTGACACTGTCACAGACTCAAGAGAAGAGATGCCAGTTGTTTCCTAACTTTGAAATCTGGGAGTAAAAACCTGCCCCCGTCTCTAGATTCTTCTTCTTGAAAGCTTATCAAAAGGGAATTTCAATCCCTAATCATATCCTTTAACACTCACCCACTGCATTTTATAAATAATCCTCTCTACCTCACAGTAGATCTGAAGGTTTATGGGTATGTGGTCCTTTATCTCGGATAAGAGGTACTAGTCCTTTTTATCTAACTTTCTCCTATTTTGAGAGTTCAAAGTGTTATTGTTGCTTCTTTTGCTTTTTTTTTAATATCTGACTTCTAGTAGCCCAAAGTATAAGACCAAAATTATACTGACTATGAGCCATGAGCTTCATATACACACGTTTTGTTTTTCATTTGATTTTCACAGCAATCCAATAATCTTTTAGATAAGGAAACTGAAGCTCAAAGGTAACTTGTGCAAGGAGAGGCCACACTGCCGCCATTGACTCTATGTTGTAGAGTCAAGTTTCAAGTCTATTTCTATCCAAAGTTCATGCTTTTCAGTTTTACCATGTTTCTAACAATTTAATACAAGAGAACTAATATCTATTGTCACCTGTAATATACCAGATATTTTAAAGATATTAATTCATTTAATCCTTAGCCAAAACCTATTCTAGTAGCAGTTATCCCCATTTTTATATAAAAAAAAAAACTGGGCCTTGGAGAGATTAAATATTTGCTTAAGTTCATGTAGCTTGCAGGAGACAAATCCAAGATTCAACCCCAAGTCTGTCTCCAGCGCTCCTGCTTTCTATGGTATCTCATATGCAGCATTTTACATAGATTCAATCATAAGAACAACTTTGAGGTAGGTACCATTATCATCTCCCCGACTTTTTTTTTGAGACAGAGTCTTGTTCTGTTGCCCAGGCTAGAGTGCCATGGTGTCAGCCTAGCTCACAGCAACCTCAAACTCCTGGGCTCAAGCGATCCTCCTGCCTCAGCCTCCTGAGTAGCTGGGACTACAGGCGCATGCCCCAGCACACAGTTAATTTTTTTATTTTTATTTTTGTAAGGATGGAATCTCGCTATGTTGCTCAGGCTGGTCTCAAACTCCTGGCCTCAAGTGATCCTCCCACCTCAGCCTCCTAAGGTGCTAGCTAGGATTACAGATGTGAGCCACTGCACCTAGCCTATCATCTTCAATTTACAGATTTAAAAAAACAGGTTCAGAGAAGTCAAGTAGCTTGTCCCCAAGTCTATCTAGTGTATAAAAGGAGATTAAAACCCAGGCATGCTGACTTCGGCACTCTTAACCAACCACTTAATGGACTGTCTCCCCAGAAATGCTTCCTAAGAATCAATGTTCTAACAAAAACAAGAGAGAAATTTCCTTAGGTATGCAGAGTACAAAATGTAGTTTTTAAAGACAGAGAAAAGAAACAATCTGTTAAACTGGGATGGGTCACTGAGCTCGAGCTGAGAGAATGCTCCTCCACGATGCGTCACCCAAATTATTAATTGATGTTTGCAGAACTCTCCATTAGCACATTGTCTCATTCCTCACTATTGCACTAGTCAAACCTCGCAACTTCAGAGGGAAAGGACAGCTCTGGAGTTGTATAAATAAGGAAATTGTGCAATGAACTGTGTGGGTGGTGGTAAGGCATTTAGCATTCAGTCCTCCTGCATTTTCGGATGAGCTTACTCATCCTCAGTGTTCCAGGTCAGGAAAATGCTCTGCCAAATGAAGGAATGGGCCATCCTTCATAGGCAAAGCCAGGGCCATTGACCTGCCATCAGAAGGGCATGGCTTTGGAATTGCCAGTTCAACAGAGATGATGGATTTGCACGCGTCCCTGTGTGCACTCACGGGCAATGGCAAGTACTTCTGAGGGCACTAGGATCCAAAGGCCATTGTTGTCATGATATATGAGATTAGCCACAACCTTAGCTACCTTGGAGCCTAAGACAAAGAAAAAGAGCAAGATCCTCACTGAGCATAAAGCCTGTGAACGTGTGACCCAATTTCTCTCTAGCTTTGTCTGTGCAATTAAGGGAAGAGATAAGAAACTATTACAAGAAGCTGTGTTTTTAATGTCAGCAACAGCTCATGTTTCCAGGAATAGGATAAAACGGAGAGCTCAAGCAGAGTGCCCTAAGCCTAGTCCGAGACAAGTTCTTTTTATGGGTATGTGTTAGATTTATGTGCCTCCAACTTCTGTGCTTTATAACAAGGCCATCCGGCATGAATGGCCTTATAAAGAGACAGATGCAATATTTCCTTCTGGTGGGAAGCGAGGAGGCAGAGGAGGGAGAGCCGGCCTTATTATGCAAAGGAGTTATAATCAGGCTGCTTTTTACCACTGCAAGTGGCCCTTTGAGAAGATGAGTAGTGAAGGAGACCAAAGGGCTAGATGCCCATTTATCTCATAAAACCCGGTTACGAGCAACAGGTGCACTAGCATATAAACTACCAGGGAGTCATCAAGAAATTCTGAAGAAAGCCACATCAAATTGCAAATGATATGACTTTCACCTAATGATAGATATTAATTATACAGGGAAGATTGCAATAGGCCCATAAAATGGGTGTTTGCGTCCTCATTATTCAGTATTTCATGCCATGATGATAAAGCAATAATGACAGAATAATAAACAAGCTTTTTATTTATTTATTTGCCTCATTGAGAACTAGACCTTGAAAGTCAAATCACAAAGTTTGGAGGAGGTGGGTCAAAGAGGTACAAAAACACCTGTAAGAGGTGAAAACAGATGTCGGGGGTGAGAAGATTAAGGAAGCGATCAACCAAGAGACAGATGGAAAGACTCGCTTTTCTCTGTGATAAACACAGTCCTAAAATTGAATCGGAATTAAGACGGCAATTTTCCCTTGTAGGTGACGGCAGCATTTTGCTGATGTGCTCAAAAATGCCTGAACCTTCTGAAAGAACTGTAATTCCTTTAATTGACCTAGTGGGGTGGGGAGGAGGATGGTGATCTTGAGAGGCAGGGAACACACGGGGTCCCATGTCTTGCACACAGCAGCGCCTGTCACTTTTATGATTGTTAAAGGCTCCACCATTTCCTGAGGCCCTAGTGGAGCTCACAGCCAGGCTGTGGGAGACACGAAATGGGTGGGAAGGAGCTGGAAGGACTGAGATTGCTGCAAGGAGAGAGGTGAGGGCAGGAAGTGGTGGGCGGAGAGGCAGGCATGGCAGGGAGCAAACAAACCCACAGCCACACATGGGCAGAGAGACAGGGAAGATCTTTATCATGATAATTCACTAAGTAGTACCTCATAAAGACTATGAGGGGAAGCATTGGGTGAGCTGGGGAGAGAGGAGTGGCAAGGATTGACCACCCAGAATCCTAAAATAACCCTCTTAGAAGAAACTCTTCCCAAGGCACCCTGTTTGGGTTAACGCAACAGAAATCCCCATCCCCTTGCCCCCCATCCAGCCTCCTGCCTGCCTCTTCGGTACTTCTCACTGCTTTGAACCCTCCTCAGTTAATGTTTTGATAGATGTATGTTTCAAAACATTGGCAAGTCTTGCTTACTTATGACTCAACTATTTTCTTTTTGCCTTAATGGAGAGGATGAAGTAAATCTTTTTTCTATCTCACAGAAAAATAAAATAATCTAATTATTTACCCACTGTCGATTTTTCTTTTAATATTACCTCTGGAGACAAAGGCAAAGAAGTCACATGAGGTGTTCACCAGTTATGTTATTGGCATATAGATCTAATCTTACCCAGTTTATCTGGTTAGCAATATGAGCATGGAAAACAGAACTAGAAAAGGTAGATGGTGGGTGAATGTGGAAAACCCATTAAGTTAGATCCCACTAATTCAGAAATGGTGATAGATCTAACCTTGAGAAAATTTACCTCTCATTTATCTAAAGAAAATGGTGGGCAAATTAATAATGTAAAAAGAGTTGAAAGAAACACCATCTGACCTGCTGAAGCAAACAATACCTCACCTTGCTCAGATACCAAATACTATACATGTCTAAGTTTCAAGTGGGGAGATTGTAGCCTATTTTTCATGAACATAGTCATGAAATTAGCCAGTGGTAGACTATGTTTGTTTTTTTAAAATTTAGACTATCAATCTTTTGTTTATAAAGCAAAATAAAAATCAGGGTAGATAGAATTTTTTGTTAAAAGCATATTCTCAATTTATATACAATATTATGTTGCTATGTTCTGAGATTAAATTTATATTTAGCTTGGAGTTACTTTATTTCTGGGTTCTGAGACACTATATCCCAAGGAACAGAGTCACCTTGTTCCATAGACTTCCAAACTCCTGATCTTGGGTTAGATAACTGCAGATTAAAAGATTTAATCATCCTCTGGAACACTGGTTTTTAAATTCAGATGGAGTATTTTTCACAAAACAGGTGCCAAGATGATTCAGGGTGATTAAATCTCCTGAGTAGGAAGAGGAACAACAAAGGAGGACAGAGAAGTGACACTATCACAGTCCTTGCTCCATCTTCACACTTTAAATAATAATAATTAAAAAAATCCCACAGATCATTGATAAAACTTGTCACTCACTCTTCCGTATCTCAATTCTCCAGGTGTCTACTGGCCTAGCTAGATTCTAGAAGATGTGTATGGTAGTTATAAGTATCTCTGAACTACCCCAGATATAACAATTCATCCACATCCATTGATTCATTTGTTCCACGAATACTTACTGGGTCCTATAACACTCATAGGTCATTAAATATGAAATGTCCAATTTTGAATCAAAAGTTTAGGTTTATTGTATCTCAAATGAGAAGCAGTACAATTAATCAAAGCATGTGCCTAAACTATTGACATAGTTTTGGCATCTTAACGGTAGCTTGTTTATGCCAGCATCAAAGAAGCCTGTAGAGCAAGTGGTGATGAAATTGCCAAAGGCCTTTTCCACAGCTTCTTGAGAATTGAATATTTTTCCTTGCAAGAAGTGGTCCAAAGCCTGAAAGAAGTGGTAGTCAGTTGATGCAAGGTCTGGTGAATACAGTGGATGACAGAGAGTTTCCAAGTCCATTCTCTGTAGTTTGAGCAGCATTGTTTTTTGCAACATGTGGTCTTACAAGAGTATTAGCCTGTCTCTATTGACCTATCTCAGCTGCTTAATAGCAAGCATCCTCATCGTTTCATCCAACTGGTTGCAGTAGACATCTACTGTAATCGATTGACCAGGTTTCATGAAGCTGTAGTGGATGATACCAGCACTGGACAACCCAACAGACACCATTAGCTTTTTTTGATGAATATTTGGTTTTGGACTATGTTTTGACACTTCATCGTTATCCAACCATTGTGCTGAATGCTTGCAATTGTCAAAAAGAATCTATTTTTCATCACATGTAACAATACAGTGTAGAAATGGTTTGCCTTTATGTCATGACAGCAAAAAAAGGCAAGCTTTGAGATGATTTCTCTTCTGATGCTTATTTAATTCATGTGGTACCCATCTGTCCATGTTTTTTACCTTGCCAATTTGTCTCAAATGGTCCAATATTGTTGGAATAGTAACATCAAACCTTGCTGCTAATTCATGCATAGGTTGAGATGGATTCGCTTCCACTATAGCTTTCAGCTCATCATTATCCACCATGGTCTCAGGTCACCTACATGACTCACTTTCAAAATTAAAATCACAGAATGGAACTTCTCAAACCATCAACGTACTATGCGATCATTAGCCACATCCTTCTCAAACACTGCGATGATATTTCAAGCTGTCTGCCCCGCATTGGTTCCATGGTAGAACTTATATTCAAAAATAACACAAATTTTTGACTTATTCATGGTTCCACAAAAATTTCTCTTAAAAAAATGTGAAAGATAATCACAAGCCAAAATGTTCATTTGAAAGACTGAGGATATAGCTTCACAATAGGAAAAAAAAAAAAAGAAGTGTCAAAGTGAAATGTCAGAGATATCAACTGTCAAATTTAGTACTTAAGGAAATTGGACATCTTATACTTAATGACCTAATAATTAGAAAATAAATGATTTTGACTCCCTCCCCCCTAAGGCAGGTATAGTCTGGAGGTTTCTGGGGTTGGGGTGGTGATTTGAGCAAGCTGTGAATAGAAGCAAACATAAAACAGTACATGAGAAAGATAGAAAAACAAATATGCACATTTTCTATCTCTTTTTTAATGAAGAAGCAAATCTTGAGTGGGGAGGGAAAAAAATTAATTCTCTAGGGGGAGAATTAGGCAAGCCTTTAGGATATGGTAGTAGTTGAGGTAGATTTTCAAAATTGTTTTCAGCATGACATAAAGTGGGCTGTCCAGGTGAGAGTAACATGGTAAGCTAAGACAGTGACATGGAAAACTGGAAATAGAGGCTGATATTAAAACAGTGATTTGGGATTTAGGTACGTGAAGAGAAATATTAGCAGATGAATTCAGAAGAGTAGACTAGGCTATTAATGCAGTAGATATTCGTCGAATACCTGTCAAAAACATTCCACTAAGCATTGAGGATAAAAAGTTGTGGAGAAAGACTTTTCTACCCATAATGATCCCTTAGACCAAAAGCATTGGCATCACCTGATCTTATTAGAGATGAATCATTTCAAATCCTACTCCCTGGTTTAACAAAATGCCCAGGTGATTCTGATGCACCTTAAGTTTGAGAACCACTGATGTCATATGTTGTCCATATTTAAGGAACTTACAATGTATTGGAGGAGACAAGGAAGAAACCCAGTAAATGTAGTGTAATATAATAAATGCTGTAAGAGAGGTAAGGATAGGGTAGCAAGGTGAGGTAAGCAAATCAAATGGGAGAAACATCCAGAGAAGAGGGAAACAAAGAATGCAGTTGTGAAGCTGTATCACAAATGCTGCACAAATGTGCCAGTGTTGTTTGACTGAAGATATTCACCAATAAATAGAAGGAACGTTCATTTTCCTTGATCACCTTTGCATATCAAGCACTGTTAGATCAATTGTTTTACTCAATCCTTCACCGCCACTTCTTTGGTTCAAGGCACCATCATCTCTTGCTTACACAGAGCGACAGCCTCAACTGGCTGAGAAGCCCACCCCTCTGATCCCTGCCAGTCTGTTACACTGCAGTCCAAACGGTCTTTTCACAACATAAATCTGATTTTGCCATCCACCTGCTTAAAATGTTCTTTAACAGCTCCCTGTCGCTTCACTCCTTAGTGCGGTTCCTAAAGCTCTGGCAATCCAGTTCCCATTGCATCTCCCTCCCGGCATTCTCCAGTGCTCTCCACTCAACCACACTCTCCACAATTCCTCCTACCATAGGCAACTTGAACAGTGTTGTTCCCTCTGCTTAAATACTCTTCCATGTTTCCTTTAGCCCAGTTAAGCCCTGCACACCCCTCGGATCTCAACTTAAATGACTTCCCATAGGAGCAGCCTTGCCCGACCTCTCTGAGGATGTCACATCTCCCTATCAGAGGATTGCTCCATCACCCTTTTCACAACTGCAATGTGATATCACTGTGTGATGAACTGATGGTCTCATCCACCAATTAAACTTTAACTTCCACCAGAGCCAAGGACCTAGTCTGTTTCTGCTCACGACATTTTTTCCCCCTTAAGTTGGTGCTGTTTCATAGTAACCACTTGATAAATATTTGGTTAATAAATCAATTTCTATAGAATTTCTAGATAGAAATGCCAATGGTCATATTGTGAGAAAGCATCAGTACTGTTAGATGCATCAGAGAGGTTTAGTGGACTGGGGGCTAAGAAATATTCATAATAATGTATTTTGTGATTAAAAGATCACTGATAGTGGATAAGCGGTTTCAGCAACAATACCATCAAATTGGATAAGAGGCGAACAGAGGCAGGAAGGGAGACAACATGATTAGCTGTGAAAGAGAAACAAGGATTTAGAGAGAAGCCCCAAGGAGGTACGAAGAGCTGATTTTAGAGTAAGAAAGACTCAGGTATGTTTGTTGGAAGCAGAAGGAGCAAGAACAGAACATGAGATTGACATGGAAGAACAAAGATACGTAATTGATAAACAAGACAGGAGAGAACAAGATTAACGCCACATGTGGAGAAATCACCCTTGAAAAGAAAGAATAGCACATCTTGCTTTGAAAAAAGAAGGAAGGAGATAAAGACAGGTAAAAACACAGAAATTTTAAGTTCGAGACAATAGATGACCTGGGAGAGTCTCTCCCATGATCTCTCACTTACTCTCCTTATGCTCTTTGACCTTCCTTGGGGGTGGAATGATAGTTCACTATACAGTATTCCTTATTCTCATTTTGGCTTTTATATTTTTTTCAGCCTGTCTGCTTTAAAAGGCTATTCTCTCTACTTATCACCCTTGTCACCATTGCTAACCAACACCAAACCTTCTGAGACTTCAGCCCTGGTTCTCAGTCACCCACTTTTCTTCAATCTATGGACTTTATCAACCATGATAATGATGGCTTCAACACTATAGCTTAAATTTACCCAACTAAAACCCCTGCTGAAACTGTTCATTCATTTTCACTAAGTAAACAAATATTTATCAAACACCTTCTATGCTCCAAGCTGTGTGCTAGGGTTTGAAAATATGAAGGTGAATAAAATATGGTCCCTGTCTTCAGGGACCTGAAGCTTCCAGGCTAGCATATAGAGTGATTTTTAAAGTGATAAAAAGTGATACAGAAAATATAAAGGAAGTACATAGACCAAGAATAGAGTATTAGGGTGACAGATTCTATCCTGGAGGTCTCAAGAAAGATTTCAGAGAAAGTGGCATAATCTAGGATGTTCAGTCCCAGAGACTTGAAGGCAGAGCTGGGATCAACCCACGTCTCGGGTTAGCTGGAAGGAGGCTGTGACCTGAGAATACAATAAGGGTTTCCAGGGAGGGACAGAACTCATTCAATAAACATTCGTGAGCACCTGTGCATGGCAGGCATTGTGCAAAGATGATATCCAACATGGACCCACTCCTGGGCTACCGGGTGTTCTACTTTGAACCTCAGCAAAATTGCGGAGTAACTCAAGTTTATCTATCACCACCTCTGTTTCTGAATCTTTTGTCTTCCTTCTTCTTGGAGCTCTTTCTCTCCTCCTTAATGTCCATTGAGATTCAAGAAGTTAGGTTAGAGGAAGAAAATATAGTTGCCCAAGGTACAGCTAAATAAGCACTATTTTGCATACATCCAGCCTTTGAAATCCATCAACAAAGCAAAGGAAGGCAAGAGCATTCCCATTTATCTTCCTCAGAGTTTTAGACAAATAATAAATAACAATGAAGATAATATACTAATAAGTGCAGCTAGCACGTATTGAATAATTAACTGTGTTCCAAGCTTTGTGAACAGTGTTTTAGATGCATTCTATCTTAATTCGCACAATTATTCTATGATGTAAGAATAATTGGTTGGATTTCACAGAAAAAGAAACTGAGCCTTGTACTGCTAGTAAATAGTGCTGCAGACTTCCACGTTTGTGGCTTTTATTCTTCCATGCAATCAATCAAGCCCTTTTTAACTGAATTTCACATATAAATTATGTTGAAGAAAGAACTGGCTCAGGTCTTAATTAGAAATGGACATCTCTAGATGTTTCTCCACTTTACAGATAACAATTTAGATACAGGGCTCACTAATGTCAACGGAGGTGTTTGTGATTAGAGGGGTGTTCCTAGCACCTCTCAAATAATCCCAGCTATGTCAGCCCCAGGGGCTCTGCCCATGCACTGGCCCGAGAACTTACCCTTGCTGTGCAATTTCAATCACCGTAAATATAATAGATACAAGTATCCATCTTTATGATGACCAACCACATAAAATGTTTCATTTTTAATGGATTTTTAATAGATCTTAAAGGCCTTCTTTCTGTCTTGCTCTCTGTAATTGCTGCTTTTGTTACTCCTCAAGCAACTGTTTTGACGTTCTAAGAGTCATCCATTTTTAAGACATGAGCTGCTTCGTATTTTATCCCACTTAATAACCATTGTGGTAGGCAGAATGGTCCCCCAAAGATGTCCACACACTAATCCCTGGAACCTGTGAATGTAGTACCCTGCATGGCAAAAGGGACTTTCACAAATGTGATTAAATTAAGGATCTCCGGATGGGCAGATTATTCTAGATGAGCTGGGTGTGTCCAGCAGAATGACATGGGTCCTTGCAGGTGAAGTGGGAGGCAAGAGGATCAGAGAGAGATCTGGAGACACTGTGATGTTGGCTGAGAAAGCGGAGGAAAGCACTCTCGCAGGCAGGAATGCAGGCAGCTTCTACAGCTTCCTGAATGAACACAGCCCTGCCAGCACCCCAACGTTAGCCCAGTGGGGTATATCTCAGACCACTGAGCTCCAGAACTGTCAGATCAAAAATACGTATTCTTTTAAGCTACTAAATCTGTGGTGATTTGATATGGTAGCAATAGGAAACTAATTCAAATAGCTTTCCTTTTCCTGTTCCTGATATCTTGTTTTTAGAACTACTATATGCCCCAGAAAATTAGTTGAACAGTTAAATTACCAGTAAATCAGTAGCCGCACGTTTCTTTGCCAAAAAGACAAATGATAACTTTGGAATTGAGGCCTCTGTTACAGCAGTTCTCAAACTTGAGTGTATCAGGATCACCTGGAGCTCTTGTTAAAACAGATTGTTGGGCCCCACCTCCAGAGTCTGATTTAGCTGTTCTAGGATGGGACCTAAGGTACTGTAGTTTTAACAACTTCCCAGGTGACACTCATGCTGCTGGTATGGGGACCACACTTTCAGAGGCACTGTTCTATCCTTTGCTTGGGAATGCTTTGCTGCAGGAGAAAACAACCACCAAAATAGACACTACAGGTGACTCTACAGGTGAATATAATGCTTAAGTAAGATCTAGAGTGGGTAGCAGGTGGCCCTGGACTGTTAACTCAGAAGATGAAGTCTGCTATTCGCTATTTACCATAGCAGTAGGCACAGTACCTAGAACAGTTTTTAATGAGTAATTTTTGAATGAGTGTCATGACAGCAGTTCTTCACTCATTCATTCAATTCCCAGTTATGAACCGCATCCTGTGCCCCAGCTCTGTCTTAGATGGTCTTATGGGAAGATGAAGTATAGAACCAAACAAGCAAAACAATCTCTTTCCTTATGGTGGATGGAGACAAATAAGAGTAAACTAAATAAGTTATGTGGAATGTTAGAAAGTGATATTGCAATGAGGAAAAAAATAAAGCGAGGAAGAGAATCAGGGCTGGAGAACAGACTATGAATTTAAATACTGTGGTCAGAGTAGGCTCTTCCTAACTCCCCTGAAGCACTATCAAACTCATCCGTGAAGAATACATCTGTCCTTTGTGCTGCTTTAACAGAATACCTGAGACTGGGTGATTTATAAAGAATAGAAATTTATTTTCTCGCAGCTCTGGAGGCTGGAAAGTCCAAGATCAAAGAGCTGGAACTGGTTGTCCGCTGGGGGTGGGGTGGCCTTCTTGCTGCTTCCTGATGTGGCAGAAGAGCAGAAAATCAAGCTAGTCCAACCCCGTGTGAAGCCTCTTTTATAAGGGCCTTAATCCCAATCACAAGGGAGGAGCCCTCATGCCTAATCCCCTCTTAAAGGCCCCACCTCTTAATGCTATCACTTTGGCAACACCAGAATTTGGAGGGGATATATTCAAACCATAGCAATATTCCTTGAGTTCCTGGCTGCTGCAGTTCAAGCTGGACACCAAAATACCATAAATATATAGAAGCATATAGTCTTTGTCTTCCAGGAGTTTACAACTGGTAGGTCCAATATAGAGGATGTAATTACCTAATGCTTGCCCAGCTGTTTCCATCTTCCAATTACCAAGAACCTAGATGTAGCTGCAGATAACACTTAAAACATTCTTCGAGAGTAAACTCAGGGGCACTGAGAAACCAGTGGAGGAAAATTTATCTCTTTTCCAATCTTTGGTCTATTACCTTCCCAAGCTTTAAAAAGAAAAAGTTGAGAGAGAAAAAGGTAGAAACAGTTTTTACATTTTTACTTTACATTTGAATATTAGTGTCTTCTTCACTTCCAAAGCTCTTCATCCGTTATCTTACAAGATCAAAAGAGGGGAAGAATTTAAAGAGCTGGTTCAACTTTACAACTCCAGAATGAACATACTTGTTCTTCTTAAACAAGTGGATGTGAATTATATATATTCTCAGGCATGTTGGGGGAGAGAGTTAAGTAGAATATACAAAGTAATATGCAAATTTTTTCATGTTTCAATAAAGTAATGGTGGAGCTAATTAAGCCGTTTGGGAGATGTGTCTTCTTTCACTTGAGGCAGCCTCAGGAACTAACTTGCCTGTCTGTATACATGACTGTAAATACGGAGCACAAAGCATTCTTGTTTGACTACGCAGTAGTCTGACTCAATAAAGCAATTCTTGGTTTCCCTTGTAAGTATGTACAAGACTAGAAATACTGAAACTTCCTTTAGTATATGGGTACAATATAACCAAAATACTTTGAGAGGTTCTTATTGAAGTCAAAGCAAACTCATTCATCCTTTCCCTTTTTTGGGGGTGGAGGTGGGGAAGGGTCTCACTGTGTCACCCAGGCTAGAGTGTCATGGCATCACAGCTCACCACAACCTCAAACTCCTGGGCTCAAGTGATCCTCCTGCCTCAGCCTCCCAAGTAGCTGGGACTACAGGTGTGAGCCACCATAACCAGCTGATTTTTCTATTTTTTGTAGAGATGGGATCTCACCTTAGTTTTCATCAGAATCTCCAGTGTGGCTTGTTAAAACCAACTACTGGGCCCTATCTGCAGATACGACCTGATATAGTACGTTGGGGATGGAGCCTGAGAATTTACATTTTTCGCAAATTCCCAGGTGCTGCTGCTGGTGGTTTGGGGCCCATATTTTAAGAACCTCTGTTCTAAATAAAATTGAGGTGACCAATTGAAATTGCTGTTGTTGGTTACATTATAATAATTGGTTATTATAAGGTAAATAATAATGAATATACCTTAAGAGAATAATAAATAACCATCTTAGTTTCCCCTCAAGAAAAACCCAATTAGATTTAATCTTCCAATTAATATTCCTTCGATCAATTCTACTGCTCTTCCCTAAATGCTCTGGGTAAAATAAATCACTCTGAAAATACAAAAATTAAAATTGGACATCATATGTTAATAAGGGCCTGATAGTTAAGTGGAAGTAGCCTTCCCCACCACTTGCAAATAACCCAATAATTAAAAAATATCTGAATATCATATGAGCTTTTTAGATTAAAGCACGGTTTTGTTTATGAAAGGCCTCACTAGCCTACTTAGCTTGTCAAGCAACAAATTCATTGTTTCTTTAATAAATAAATAGATAGGTAAACCATCAATTTTTCTTTTAATGTTTTATATTTACAACAATGAACCTTTAAAATCCATCTTCCCCAGCCACATTTTAAAATAAGGGTTAAACCAGATATAAAACCATCCTCATACAGCCACCTAATCTTTGACAAAGCAAACAAAAACATACACTGGGAAAAAGAATCCTTATTCAATAAATGGTGCTAGGAAAACTGGATAGCCACATGTAGAAGACTGAACCAGGATCCACACCTTTCACCTCTCACAAAAATCAACTCACGCTGGGTAACAGATTTAAACCTAAGAAATGAAACTCTTAGAATTCTAGAGGAAGAAGTTGGAAATACTCTTCTAGACATTGGCCTAGGCAAAGAATTTATGAAGAAGACCCCAAAGGCAATCACAGCAACAACCAAAATAAATAAATGGGACCTGATCAAATTAAAAAGCTTCTGCACAGCCAAGGAAATTGTCACAACAGCAAACAGACAACCTACAGAATGGGAGAAAATTTTTGCATGCTACAAATCTGATAAAGGGCTGATAACTAGAATCTACTTAGAACTCAGAAAAATCAACAAGAAAAAATCAAACAACCCTATCAAAAAGTGGGCAAAGGACATGAACAGAAACTTTTCAAAAGAAGACAGAATAATGGCCAAAAAACATATGAAAAAATGCTCAACATCTCTAATCATCAGGGAAATGCAAATCAAAACCACAATGAGATATCACTTCTCTCCAGTGAGACTGGCCTTTATCAAAAAG
>RJWJ010016178.1:0-34901 GCA_004363605.1 Indri indri
GTTTTGGTACTAAATGTATTTTGGAATTTTCTTTGTCCCCATTATGCTTGATTTTTGCTAGGAATAGTGGGCTCCTGAAACATCGGGCTCTCTAGGGAATGAAGACAGCCATCAACTTCAAGGAACTCTTGGGAACCTAGTGAGATCAGTCTCAGGCCTTCACTAATCTCAGATCACAACAGAAAGGATTTATACTCCCCCTTCCAAGTAAAACACCCGATATTCTCCTGGCTAACCCTTACTGTGAGCTTACTGTGTACTAGGCGTTGCAGAAAATGCTTTACAAACGTTATCTATCTTAATCCTCACCACTACCATATGAGGTAGATAGTATTAACAGACTTATTTTATAGGTGAAGAAACAGGCTCAGAGTCACCTACCCAATGTCATACAGCTAGTAGTTGGTAGAGCCAGGTGTCAAAGCCAGGCTCTCAGGCCCAAGAGCCTGTGTGTTAATCACCATGCTGTGCTGATTCCCCAACAGATTTTAATTGAGCACTAGGCAGTTGGTTTGGGTTGGGTATATAGATGAAAATAATTACTTTCTTGACTTCCAGGAGCTCTCCGTGTAGTGGAATGGATAGATAAATAATCACACAATGATGTAATAATATGACAAGTGCTTTGAAAAGGATAAGCAATAGGGCTCCCAGGACCTCAGAAGAAATGGCTCATTGCTTGAAGCAAGAAAAGGAAAACAGGGAGACTGTTGGAAGGCCTCATGGAGGAGGTAGTATTTGAAATAAATCTTGCAGAAGGAGCCAGGTGACTCTGCGTTGAGACAGCAGTGTTTTCTGATTTAGGAAAGAAAATAGCTTGGTGTGGCTAGAGATTCATTCAGTAAACACTTATTAATGGCACCTGCTGAGTGTTAGGCATACAGATGTGATCAACATAGGCAAAAGCCTTAATCTCATGGAGCATATGTTCTCATGGTGGAGACAAATAAGCAAACTCAGTTAAGCAATTGCAAATTGTGGCAAGTGCTATCAAAGAATGAAATAGGTTGTTCTGATTGAGAATGGCAATGCAATCTTTCTTTTCTGTGGGGCTGTCGGGGAAGGTATCTTTGAGGAAGTGCCATTTGAGCTCAGGCCTGTAAGATAAGAAGCTAGGCATGAGAAGAGTAGGGAGAAGGCTGATTTAGGCAGAAGGAGCAACACGTGCAAAAAGATAGAGGGTGGAAACAAGCTTGTGCTAATTGAAGAACAGGATCAGTGTGGCAGGAGCCCCGTCGTGAGCATTGTGGGGAGTGGTAGGATATGAGGCTGATGAGGCAGGGACTTTTAGGCCATGATAAGGGATCTGGCTTTCATTTGTAAGTGCAGAAGAAAGCTGTACAAATCAAGGTTGTACAGATGATATAAGGCTAGAACGGAGAATTCCTAGAGTTAGGCAAGTATCCTGGTCTGACTGTGGAACATACTGGCATCTAGGGACTCTGCAAAGGATCCAGAGACAGATGACAGATTCAGGCCCACAGGATGTGTGGGTCAGCCCTTTCCCTGAAAAGTTTAGAGCAGACTCTGCCTGGCTCTGATTCTTAGCAACCCCATTCTGCTTCAGGAAACATGCAATGTCAAGGTCTTAAAGGAAGGAGCAGTTCCTGCCCAGACAGCCTGCTAGAGGTTTGGTTTGAGTTCCTTTTCAGGCAGGGTGGGGCAGGTATATGGGTGGGCCCCTTGGAAAGATTACTGTAAGATGGCAGTGTGGAGTAACTTGAGAAAGCAAATGCAGGCCTGGCTTGGGCTTGTGCGGATGATGTGTAGAACCCCAAGCCCCTGGAAGTTGAACTTGTAGTAATCTGGAACAACAAGATGTTAAAGAGCTTCCACGTTGAAAGTGCCGGGAATACCAATGCATTCCAGGCTTCTGGATTGAGTGGAGAAGAATGGTTAGGTGAATGATATAGAAATTAACATGGAAATATTTAAGATGCTTGAAGATGAGAGAAGGGTTTTTCATAAGAGGCCAGGTTTTTGTAATCTTTGCTCTTGACACTTGCCAGGAGGGGGCGCTGAAGTTCAGAGCACTGGGGGCCCAACTTTCCAACCCTTTGGCCACTGGGTGTCAGCGCTACAGTTTGGATTAAAGCTCTCAATCATGAAAGGACATGAAACTTCTAGTAGACTTCTCAGCAAACAAAATATTTATGTGATTAAGGCCTTGTTGAGAATGGTGTTTAGGGGGATAGTGGTAAAACGAATAGGGTAAATGGAGAACCATTTCCAGCAAGAAATGATAAGAGAAATTGAGGGCTAATAGGGAAATGACCAAACAAGGAAAAGACGCTCAAGAAGCAACACTTAAAGTTGGTGGGAGGCAGAAATGCAGACATGGCAAAATAGCTGTCCCACTAGGAGTGGACAAACGCGTTATTTTGTAGTGCCTGTGATCCTGGATTTGAAATGATGGTAGGTCATTGCACCCAATATTGGATTGTTGCCCCAAAGCTGCATCTGTATAGTGAGGTGACATGAGGACTTTTGTTAATCCATGTATGTCTCAACAATTCTAATTGGCTACCTTTAATAGTCAGCTAATGATATGATTCATCTTCTCCCACATACACAATATACACACAAAATAGTTCTATATTTGAGATTTTTTCCCTGAGTCTCGTGTTGTAAGTGATCTAAAAGAGACGGTTTCACTTAAGATTTGAACAAAGTCTGTTTTCTAAACTCTACCATAACAATGGCTGTGTTATTTTTTTAAAGTAGCTTCTTTGAGCCTTAGTTTCCTTGTCTGTACAATGGGGATAATGACTATCTCATAAGGCTATGGAAGATTAAAGAGCTAATGCATGTAAAGCATCTAGTGCATTAGTAACTGCTCAATAAATGATAGCTATTATCTTGAGTTAATTTTAGGGCTGATTACAGCTATCAGTCTATATTGAGCAGGTTTGTGAGAAAGATTCAGGCTAAGAAGTAAGAAGCTAATCCTCTGTTCTTGTTTACTCTTACTTGTGCAGGCCCCTGGCATTTACAGACCCTGGACTTTACTCTGAGACCAAACCAGGTAGCATACCAACTAGTCAGAGCCACTGTGGTTTACCGCCAGCAACTCCACCTAACTGGCTTCCACTTCTCCTGCCATGTGGAGCCCTGGGTCGAGGAAAGCCCAACCAACCACTTTCCTCCTTCAGGAAGAGGTTCCTCAAGGCCTTCCCTGATGTCTAAATCTTGGAGAGAGATGGATATCACACGAGATGTTCAGCAAAGTTTCTGGAATCACACGGGGCCCAGTGTCCTACGACTCTCTTTCCTGTGTCAGCAGCAAAACGGTAGTAAAGGTCTTGAGCACCGGTGGCATGACACTTCGTCCTCGGACTTTGCCTTCTTATTACTCTATTTCAATGACACTCATAAAAGTGTTCAGAAGGCTCAAGCTCTTTCCAGGGTCCCAGATGAGTTTATAGAAAGGGAATTTCCTCTCCTCTTGCAAAGAACCCGACGAGCAAACAGTATTACATCTCGGCTTCCTGGCTCCTCCCAGGAACGTAATGGGCCTGAAAATAACCAGTGTTCCCTCCACCGTTTCCAAGTCAGCTTTCGCCAGCTGGGCTGGGATCACTGGATCATTGCTCCCCATCACTATACCCCGAACTACTGTAAGGGAGTCTGCCCTCGGGTACTTCCCTATGGTCTCAATTCCCCCAACCATGCCATCATCCAGAACCTTGTAAATGAGCTGGTGGACCAGACTGTCCCTCCGCCCTCCTGTGTCCCTTATAAGTATGTCCCCATTAGTGTCCTTCTGATTGAGGCAAATGGGAGTATCTTGTACAAGGAGTATGAGGGTATGATTGCTCATTCCTGTACATGTAGATGAAGGCAAAGGTATAGCTTGTTCAGAGTTCCATAGTCTTTGGCTAAAGTTTAATATAAATATATGAAAGCTGTCAGTAATCTCTGCCCAATCTGTAAGTTCTATTCCTTGCCTCAAGTGGCATTACTTATGGATCACCCCCCATTGGTGAGCCACTTCATAAACACAGTTCTGATAGCAGTCCCTGAGCATGGATCAGTACAGTTTGACTACTAGTCAGAGCACTTAATGTGTGGGTAAGATGTTCCTTGGGAGATGTGCTTTCTATTTTTCTATGGGGACCTTGTCAAAAGTCACCAGTCTATGGTGGTAGGACTTTAAAAATCATCCCACCAAGGCCTGGGAAAGGTGAACTCTTCCTATGTCCATCTCTGAAGCTCTAGGAGATTTGGGGTGGCAAAAGTAGCTTGAAATTTTATAGTCTTATTGCCTCTTATATCCTAGAAACTACTAGTACCTAATCAGATAAACTGCCTGCTTCTGTGCTTGCATTGCTTTCTGAATCTAAAACTTTTCTTAGATGGACTAGAACATTTTCAGGTAAATCTTTATAGACATCTGCTGAGAGGACATGAGGAAGGAAATGTTTCTCTAAGCTAGAAGACCTTTTTCTCTCAGCCTCTGAATCTGGAGAAAGTACCTGGGATTCCTTCCTATCCTAGGGTAAGGACGGTAGCCTTTTTTTTTTTTTTTTTATTACTCAGCTTTCCCTCTGGGTTTCATTAATGAAGCCCACCCATAGGGAAAGCTGAGTATGGAGCAGTCTGAGATGGCGATTTACTTCAAAACCTGCATTTATGATAGAGAAGAGTTGTCACTGCTGATGAGTATTATGCATGGGGGAGTTATTTTAAGGTTCCCATGGAATAACAGAGTTCACAGGGTATTTTCTTATTTTATGTAATACTTAAACCCCTGTTAATTACCTCACAAAGAAAGCTCCCTGATGGCTCAGAGGCTAGAAGTTGGCCTGATTGGGGGTGGAGGAGAGTAGAGGGCTGTGGAGGAAGGATGAAACGTGCCAGGGCCTAGAGCTGACTTCATTTTGGGCATGCCTGTTTCATGTGTTCAGTTTGACTCCAGCCATGGGTCTCTCGGGGGGATGGGCTTGCTGTCTTTGGGAAACATGGAACTCTGTCTTGGTCTAAACGATGCTTGCAATACGATTCCTATATTTAAGTGATGGGACTGGGCTGTGTTGCAAATAAATAAATTTTTTGTTGCTGAAGAGAATCTTGACTGTTCTTGGGATTGGGAGAGAGCAGGTGGAAGGAATTTTTTTCTTTTAACTATGGCCAGGAATTCAACCCTAATCCCTGAGGGGCAGAGCTGGATCCTCAGCAGTTCTGCTCTTTTAAGGCAGCATTGCTGGCCATCAGCCCTCACCAAGGTGCCACTTTGAGGAAACCCAGTAACTCTTTTCCCTGCCTAACAGTTCTTGACCAGTCTTATGGCCATTCTCGGTGGGATGGGACTAATTAACGGTGAGTTCATGTGTCTGCCAAATGTAAATCCCGATCTCTTTCTTACCTATCCATTGTAATTTAACTCATATTACCAATCCCTTCTCAACAGTTGGTTTCAGCTAGACTGAATATTTTGAAAGTCTATAAATATACAAATTGTATTATTTTTAGCCTGGGGAGCTGTTCCTTAACATCCTTTTTCTCATCTACTTTCTTCATCTTTAGTATTCAGCTCAGGCATTTCTATCTCCTCAATGCCCCCATGACACCCCAGACTCAGGCAGGTGTCCCTCCTCTGTGTTCACATAGCACTACTTGCTTTCCTTTAATATATCCTGTTGTAATTATCTTTCTTGCAAAAAGATGGAGCTCCTCCTGAGGGGTTTCAATTGTCTTACCCTTTTCTTTTTTTTTTCTTTTTTTTTTTTTTTTTTTTTTGAGACAGAGTCTCACTCTCTTGCCTGGGGCGAGTGCCGTGGCGTCAGCCTAGCTCACAGCAACCTCAAACTCCTGGGCTCAAGCAATCCTACTGTCTCAGCCTCCCGAGTAGCTGGGACTACAGGCATGCGCCACCATGCCCGGCTATTTTTTTCTATATATTTTTAGCTGTCCAATTAATTTCTTTCTATTTTTGGTAGAGACGGGGTCTCGCTCTTGCTCAGGCTGGTCTCGAACTCCTGAGCTCAGAACGATCCGCCCGCCTCGGCCTCCCGGAGTGCTAGGATTACAGGCGTGAGCCACCGCGCCCGGCCTGTCTTACCCTTTTCTATATTACAAGAGCCTGGCACCTAGTAGGTCCTTGATGAATACAAACACACAAAAGTGATATTTTTGTGATATATTTTTTCTGACATGGGATATTTCAATGTTCACATTTCATTAGTTTTTCATTGCAATAAATGTAATATAGGATATGCTTTGTACATAAAGTAAGATGATTCATTTTCGTGCCTCATTATTTCAAAATCATAATTTAAATTACAATAGAATATGACAGCCATATTCTTGAGTAAGACAGTTGGTGTAATCATTACATATGCTGCAAGCTGACCTGGGAGCTGAACTATGGGCTTCTAGTCTAGCCATTTCCCCAGCCTACCTGGGCAAGGCACAAATATCTAGCAGGCCTGAAGATGGGCCTTCGTCATAGGACCAGATCCTGAATTTAGCATCTTGGTTCTCAGGGATTTTCAGAAAGGGTTCTTAGGCATTTTCAGAAAGTTATGATCTCTTAGCCTTGAATTGTCAGAATACCCAAGAAAAACACTGGCAGGATGGGGTTAGTTGTGGCTGATATTACAGATTCTCTTTTCTTTTGAAATATTGCTTCAGCTCAACACTTTTTCTCAAATCCAAAATAAGAGCTCTGTACCTCAAACCACCTTCTGAGAGGAAGAAGACATGCTTCCTAGTGGAGGGGGTATATGGATGAGGAGGGGGGTACTATCTGCCCAGGTGGGTGGGAAGAAATTGCTATTTGGTTGGGAAAGTAAAAAGCAAAGTTCATCTTGTCCCAACAATACCAGTGAATAGGCCAGAGCTTCATTCAATGCATGGGTGCAAAAGGAGCAGGCATTTAAACTTGCTTCTGACCCTGGAGCTCTTTTACATTTACCTTGGTGGTATATTACAACTAATTCTGGGCAAAGTTGAGATGCAGGCAAAATTTATCTTCAGTTTGCCAAAATATTTGGGTGTCTAATCTTGTAAAAGAAGATTTCATGTCTTCAGTTAATTCTCCCAATAGCATATGAAGTGTGAGATATTAGTCCCATTTAAAAAAAAAACACTTCATTGAAGTATAATTCATATACCATAAAAGCCATCATTTTAGGTGTACAAGTCAGTGGTTTTTAGCATATTCACAGACCTGTGCAAACATCACCACAATCTAATTTCACCACAAAAAGAAACCCCATGCCCGTTAGAAGTCAATTCCCATTCTATCCCCCACTTACCTCCAGCCCCTGACAACCATCAGTCTGCTTTTTCTCTGGATTAGGGATATTTATATAAGTCAAATCATACAATATTTGGATTTGTTATAGCCAAATGTGTTGTAGCATGGATCAGTACTTCATTTCTTCTTATTGTTGAATAATATTCTATTGTAGGATATATGAAATTTTGCTTAAATATTCATCAGTTTTGGAATTCAACTTGTTTCTGCATTTTGGCTTTCATGGTTAGTGCTGCCATGAATGTTCATGTGGACGTTTTGGTGTGGACATATGTTTTCAATCCTCTCGTGTATATACCTTGAAGCAGAAATGCTGGATCACATGCTAACTCTATATAAGACATTTCGAGGAACTAGAAAACCATTTTCCAAAGTGGCTGTATCATTTTACAATTTAGCAATGTATAAGGGTTCCAATTTCTCCACATCCTCACCAAGACTCGTTGTCTCTTTTACACTCTAGCCATACTAGTGGAGGTGAGGTGGTAGCTCGTTGTGGTTTTGATGCGTATTTCCCTAATTACTAATGATGTTGAACATCTTTTCATGTGTGTATTGGCAACTGGCACATCTTCTTTAGATAAATGTCTACTTTAAGTCATTTGCCCAGTTTTTTTTTTTACATTATTCCTTTTTGTTTCTTCATAGCAATCATTTGCCCAGTTTTTAACTGTGGTATTCTTGTCGAGTTATAAAAGTTCTTTATATATTTTCGTTATTAGTCCCTTATCAGATGTATGATTTACAAATATTTTCTATGATTCTCTGGGTTGTCTTTTAACTTTCTTGATGGTGGTCTTTGAAACACAAAGGTTTTAATTTGGAAGAAATCCAATTAATCTATTGTTATCTTTTGCTGCTTGTGTTTCTGGTGTCATCTGAGAAAACATTGAATAATCCAAGGTCATGAAAATTTACACTCATTATTTTCTAAAGTTTTTATAGTTTTAGCTCTACATTTAAGTTTTTAATGCATTTTACTTAATTTTTACACATGGTATGAGGTAGAAATCCAACTTCATTCTTTTGCATGTGGGTATAGAGTTGTCCCAGCACCATTTGTTGAAAAGAATAATCTTTCCCCATTGAATTGTCTTGGCACCTTTGTTGAAAACTGACCATAAATATAAGGGTTTATTTCTGGAGACCCAATTTTTTTGTTCCACTGATATATATGTCTATTCTTATGCCAGGACAAAACTGTCTTGATAACTGTATCTTTGTGGTAAGTTTTGAAATTAGAAAGTGTGATTATTCCAAATGTTTTCTTCTTTACTAAGATTGTTTTGAATATTCTAGGTCACATCAACTTCCATATAAATTTTAGGGTGAGCTTTTTCATTTTTGTAAAAATACCAGCTGGGTCTCTTTGATAGAGACTGCATTGAATCTGTAGACAAGTTTGGGTAGTATTGCCATCTTAACATTATTAAGTCTTCTGATCTGTAAACATGGGATGTCTTTCCATTATACATGTGTACTTCATACAATAGCCATGTTCCCAAAATGGGATAAAAATCTATTCTTTGTAAATTTCATGCATTTTACCAGCATGCCTGGCACATTGTAGTTTGAAAAATTAGCTCACACTTGAGCTTTAAGAGTTCCTGCTGCTCAGAGCAACTAGCAGTGACCCATTTTGTTGTGTCAAGAGCCCATTTTATTGTACCAGTAATCACCTCCTAATAATTCAATGTATACAGTTAGGTTTTTTCACATACTGGCTTTTTCTAAAGTAGGGAGTACTGGTAAATATCCTTTAGTACATCCTGTTCCAATCATCTATAACCCTCCCCCTCTACCCCAACTGGAAGGTTAGAAAGACAGTTGGTACACTCTTCTGGGGGGTTTGGAGCAGTAGCATACATTGGACCCACCAGAGGACATTTCCAAGAAACAATCACATCAACTTTCAAGGCTGGTGATAAGAATGGGGTTGGCCCCATTAAAAAGTGGTAAAGGACATGAACAGAAACTTTTCAAAACAAGATAGGCTGATGGCCAAAAAATATATGAAAAAATGCTCAACATCTCTAATCATTAGGGACATGCAAATCAAAACCGCAATGAGATATCACTTAACTCCAGTGAGAATGGCTTTTATCAAAAAGGCCCAAAACAACAAATGTTGGTGTGGATGTGGAGAGACAGGAACACTCATACACTGCTGGTGGGACTGCAAACTAGTTCAAACTCTATGGAAATTAGTATGGAGATGCCTCAAAGAACTAAAAGTAGAACTATCATTCGATCCAGTAATCCCACTACTGGGTATCTACCCAAAGGAAAAGAAGTCATTTTATCAAAAAGACACCTACACTCAAATGTTTATTACAAAATTCACAATTGCAAAGATGGGGAATCAATCCAAGTGCCCATCAATTCATGAGTGGATTAACAAAATGTGGTATATATATACCATGGAATACTACTCAGCCATAAAAAGAAATGAATTAATGTCTTTTGCAGCAATTTGGAAGGAACTGGAGACCATTATCCTAAGTGAGGTATCTCAAGAATGGAAAAATGAACACCACATGTACTCTCTAATAATTTGGAACTAATTAGTGGGTACACATGGGCACAGAAAGAACTAAAAATCACTGGAAATCAAGAAGCAGGGAGGGCAGAGGAGGGGAGGAATAAAAACCTACCTAACTGGTACAATGAACACTATTCAGGTGATGGGCACACTTATAGCCCTGACTAAAGCATTATAAAAGCTATCCATGTAACAAAAACATTTGTACCCCCTTAATATTTTGAAATTAAAATTTTTTTTAAAAAATTTTAAAACCTAAGAAATTTATGTATAGCAAAGGAAATAATCAACAGAATGAATAGACAACCTACAGAATGGGAGAAAGTATTCACTAACTATACATCTGACAAGAGACTAATATGCAGAATCTACAAAGAACTCAAACAAATCAGCAACATCAACAACAAAAATAACCCCTTCGAAATATAGGCAAAAGACAGGGACAGATTTTTTTCAAAAAGAAAACAGAAAAATGGCCAAAAAACATATGAAAAAAATGCCTAACATCTCTAATCATCATGAAAATGCAAATTAAAACCACAATGAGATATCACTTACCCCTGCCTGAATGGCCATTCTTAAAAAGTCAAAAACAATAGATGTTAGTGCTGATGTAGTGAAAAGAGAATGCTTATACACTGTTGGTGGGAATGTAATCTAGTACAACCTCTATGAAAAACAGTATGGAGATTACTCAAAGAACTAAAAGAAGACCTAACATTTGATCCAGCAATCCCACTACTATGTATCAACTCAAAGGAAAAGAAGTCATTTTATAAAAAAGACACCTGCACTCGAATGTTTATCACAGCACAACTCACAATTGAACAGATATGGAATCAACCTAAGTGCCAATCAACTGATGAGTGGATAAAGAAAATGTGGTATATACATACCATGGAGTACTACCCAGTCATAAAAAGGAATGAAATAATGTCTTTTGCAGCAACTTGGATGGAACTGGAGACCATTTTCCTAGGTGAGGTATCTCAGGAATGGAAAAACAAATACCATATGTTCTCACTTATAGGTGGGGGCTAAATGAAGGGTGTATATGGCCATATCGTGGTATAATGGACATTAAAAACTAAGAAGGCAGGGGGTGGAAAGGGGATGAGGTATAAAAAATCTACCTTTGGGGTACAATGAACACTATTCTGGTGACAGGTACACTGAAAGCCCTGATTTCAGCATTATACAATTCATCCATGTAACAAAAACCCTGTACTTCCTCAATCTATTGAAGTTTAAAAACATGGCTGAAACTCTGTAAGAACAGCAAGACTTGCGGCATTTTAACTTGTCCCATTCCTCCTCTCCCCAGATCTACAGTGGCCTTGACAATCAACATCCTGACAACTCTAGTAGTTGTGAAAATCAGTAGCCTAGCAGCCAATGGAGGATGTAGACTAGGTTGGAGATCCCACAAAAGCCCTATTCCCAGAAAACTGTCACTATTTGACTCATCTGGCAGTTCCTTGGAAATACCCACTCACATGGCTTATCTTTATTTGACCTGCCTCTGAGCTTGCCTTATGCAAAGAGCCTTTTTTAATAGACTTTATTTTTTAGAGCAGTTTTAGGTTTAGAGAAAAATTTAACAACAAGTACAGAGAGTTGAGAGAGGGGTAGAGCAAGATGGTGGAATAGGGCTCTCCAGCAATTGTCCTCCCAACAGAAATATTAATTTGAACAACTATTCAAGCTTGAAAATACTTTCACAAGAGCTAAGGAAACCACAGGAGCGATCACAGCACCTGGGTGCAGCACAAAAATAAGAAGAGACACATTGAAGAAGGTAGGAAGGACAGTTTTACATTACCTGTCACCCCTCCTCCAATCCTAGGCAGCAGTGTGCAGAGAGGTACCCTTCACTTGGGAGAAAGAGAGAAAAGTGAGCATTGGACCTTGCTTTGGACTCCAACACTGGGCATGCCAAAATAAAACCCAGCACCAGGCAGACCGCCTTGGCCCTAGACCCCAGTCCAGTACCCATGGACTGAGCCTCCAGGCTTGCCCACCACCAGGCTGGACACCACAACCCTAGGCTCCAGGCCTGTGAAGTAGACTTGGTTTTGGGTTGTCCCACTGCCAGGCTAACCTCAGTGGCCTTAGGCTCTGGACCACTCTCAGTGCCTAAGCTGGCCCCAGCAACACCAGGCTTTGGGCTTACACCAGAACCAGGCTAGCCCCCACAGACTCAGTTTCCAGGCACATCCAGGACCAGGCCAGTCCCAAATCCCTGGACTCCAGACTGCTCCCAGCACCCAGAAGACCCTCATGGCCTCAGCACCAGGCCAGCTCCCATAGCCCTAGTTGAAGAGAAAGGAATACTTCTAAGCACATTTTACGAGATCATAATTTCCCTGAAACCACAGCCAGAAAAAGACACTACACAAAAGAAAACTACAGGCCAATATCCCTAATACACATAGATGTAAATATCCTCAACAAAATGCTAGCAAACTGAATTCAACAGTACTTTAAAAAGATCCTTTAGAGATTAAAAGAAGTAAATTGGCCCTGGGTGCTCTGTCTCGCGGGCCAGCCGGCGCACCACAGGGTCGTCTAAAAAAAAAAAGAGAGAAAAAGAAAAAAGAAAAAATAAGTAAACTGCACATGTCCTGAACATTGCTGGCTTTGCCTTCCCCTAGGTGTTGCTGAGAATGACAGACTCAAATTATGAAAGCAGCAAGAAGAATTTCTCTGAGGAGGAAATAGATGATGAGGAAAATGTGACTTTGACATTGGTTCCATTTGACGAATCAAATGTAGAACAACAATTGGAATCAACTGTCTCTTCAACTTCTGATGTCAAACCGAACAAGCCTGGGAAACACTGTGAAGTTCATCTACCTCCAACAAATGAACAACTCAAAGCTCCCCCAAAAGCTAGACGTAAAGCACCAATTCTTCCTTTGCCAACCATTTTGCCTCCCATTAATAATGTGTGTCGAGACACTTTGCGGAACTGGTGCCAACAACTCAATTTGAGTACTGATGGCAAGAAAATAGAAGTTTTTCAGAGGCTTCAACAGCATGCTTATCCTGAGCAGAAATATGATATTCCTAAAACATCAAAGCAGGCCAGAATACTGCCATATTCCAGGACACACAAGACAGGGACCAAGAGAGCAAGGACCAAGAGAGAAAAGCTTCAGGAAAGTTGCCAGATGAATGAGAAAGCAGAAGACACTAATATTGTTGAAGTGATAGCGTCACCTTGGCAATCTTCATTGGCATCATGGGGAAGGATTGCTGCAAAAGCTGTTCAGCCTAAGGCTTCAAATTCATGTTCTATTCCCGCTTCTGCTGAGGCCTTTTTGACACAAGCATTTGGTGTCAGGTGGTGTGTGGTCCATGGTGAAGCTCTCTCAGCAGACACAAAGGGTTGGGTTCACCTGCAGTTTCGTGCGGGTCAGGCCTGGGTGCCTGCCACTCCCAGGAAGATGATTTCTCTCTTCCTGTTACCAGCCTGCCATTTCCCATCCCCGGACCTGGTAGATAATCTATTATGCCCTGACTGTGCTAAGAGGAATAAAAGGATAATGAAAGCATTAATGACAACAGAGAAGAAGAAACAACCTTGTTTGAAAACAATGTAGGAACCAGAATATGCCACCTCAAAGTATTAGAGAAAGGTGGATCTACTTTCAGAACATGTAACCTAATATGAAGGAATGGAAAAGAGATCATGCGAAGGAATCTTTGTGATCTACAAAACAGAATCAGTGATTAGGACTCCACAGTGAAGATGGTTGACTGGGTCACAGCCTCATCAAAAGAGACTCTTTAGGGCCTGAAAAGCCTCTAAAATAAAGTCATTGCAATTGAAAAAAAAATAAAAAGATCCTTTACCCTGATCAAATGGGATTTATTCCAGGGATGCAAGGATGGTTCCGCACATGCAAATCTATAAATGTGATATATTATATTAACAGAATGAAGGACAAGAATCATATCATCATATCAATGTATGCAGTAAAACACAGCCAAGGAAACGATCATTAGAGAAAATAGACAAACTACAGAATGGGAGAAAATATTTGCATGCTACACATCCAATAAAGGGCTGATAACAAGAATCGATATAGAACTTAAGAAAATTAACAAGAAAAAATCAAACAAACACATCAAAAAGTGGGCAAAGTTCATGAACCAAAACTTTTCCAAAGAAGACAGAATAATGGTCAACAAACATATAAAAAAGTGTTCAACATCTCTAATCGTTAGGGAAATGCAAATCAAAACCACAATGAGATATCACCTAACTCCAGTAAGAATGGTCTTTATCAAAAAGTCCCAAAACAGCAAATGCTGGCATGGATGTGGAGAGATAGTGTGGACGGAAAAAAATCCAAACTCTGAAATATTTGAAAGAGGTTTGTTCTGAGCCAAATTTGAGGACCATGGCCCGGAGCCACTCTCAAGAAGGCTTGAGCAAGTGGACTCACTGTGGCTGGGTTACAGTTTGGTTTTATACATTTCAAAGAGACAGGGGTTACAGGTAAAGTCATAAATCAATACATGGGAGGCATACATTGGTTTGGCCCAAAAAGGCGGGACATCTCAGAGCGGGGGCTTACAAATCATAGGTGGATTTAGGAATTATTTAGTTGACCATTGGCTGAAAGAGTTAGGTTTTGTCCAAAAGACCAGGAATCAGCTGAAAGGAATGTTTAAGGGTCTTTTATCTATCACATGATGCTAGCTGAAAAGAACGTTTAAGGGTCTTTTATCTATCACATGATGCTATACCAGAATCAGGTTGGGAAGCAAACAACATCATAAAAACCTGTTTACTGAGACTTTATCATTCGTAGGTATGACTCCTCTGGCCTCCTTCGGAAGGAATTTTGAGCAAAAGAAAAAGATCGGAGTTTAGTCCTCAATAGGAACACTGTTACACTACTGGTGGGACTGCAAATTAGTACAACCTTTGTGGAAAGTAATTTGGAGATATCTCAAAGAGCTAAAAATAGAAATACCATTTGATCCAGGAATACCACTACTAGGCATCTATCCAAAGGAAAAAAAGACATTCTATTATAAAGACATCTGCACTTGAATGTTTATGGCAGCACAATTCACAATTGCAAAGATGTGGAAACAACCCAAGTGCCCATCAATACATGAGTGGATTAACAAAATGTGGTATATGTATACCATGGAATAGTACTCAATTACAAAAAACAATGGCGAACTAGCACCTCTTATATTATCCTGGATAGAGCTTGAGCCCATCCTTCGAAATGAGGTATCACAAGAATGGAAAAAAGCACCACATGTACTCGCCATCAAGTTGGTACTAACTGATCAACACTAAGGTGCTCACATGGAGGTAATATTCATTGGGTGCTGGTCAGGTGTGAAGGGGGTGGTGGGGGTGGATAAATTCAAAACTAATGGATGCGGAGCGCACTGTATGAGGGAAGGGCATGCTTGTAGCCCTGGCTTGGGCTAAGCAAAGGCATTATATGTAACCAAAATGCTTGTACCTCAATAATATTCTGAAATAAAAAAATATATGCAGAAAAAGCATTTGACAAAATTCAACCTCCTTTCATTATAAACAATGCCAACAAATTAGATATAGAAGGAATATACCTCAACATAATAAAAGGCATATGTGACAGACCCACATATGTGACAATCCATATTCAATGGAGGGAAATGTTTTCCTCTAAGATCAGGAATAGGACAAGGATGTCACTCTCCCACTTTTATTCAACATAGTACAGGAAGACCTAGCCAGAGTAACTAGACAAGAGAAAGAAATAAAAGGCATCCAAATTGGAAAGGAAGAAGTCACATTAGCCTTCTTTGCAGACAATATGATTTTATATTTGGGAAAACCTAAATATTCCACAAAAAAACTTTTAGAACTAATCAACAGATTCAGTAAAGTTGCAGGATACAAAATATACATACCAATATCAATATCATTTATATATGCCAACCCTGAACAGTCTGGGAAAAAACTCAAAAAACAATCCCATTTATGATAGTTACAAAAAATACTTAGGAATAAATTTAACCAAGGAGGTGAAAGATTTGTACACTGAAAACTATAAAACTTGGATGAATGAAATCGATTACAGAATAAGTAAGACATACATGAACAAAAAAATAAAGATATATCATGTTCATAGGTTGGAAGAATACTGCTAAAATGTCTATACTACCCAAATCTATCTACAGATTTGATGGAATACCTATCAAAATTCCAATGACTTTTTTTTTTTTTTGAGACAGAGTCTTGCTTTTGTTGCCCGGGCTAGAGTGAGTGCCATGGCGTCAGCCTAGCTCACAGCAACCTCAAACTCCTGGGCTAAAGCGATCCTTCTGCCTCAGCCTCCCGAGTAGCTGGGACTACAGGCATGCGCCACCATTTTTTCTACATATATTTTTAGTTGTCCGATTAATTTCTTTCTATTTTTAGTAGAGACGGGGTCTCGCTCTTGCTCAGGCTGATTTCGAACTCCTGAGCTCAAACAATCCGCCCGCCTCGGCCTCCCAGAGTGCTAGGATTACAGGCGCAAGCCACCACACCCAGCCCAATGACTTTTTTTTTTTTTTACAGAAATAGGGAAAAAACAATCCTAAATTTTGTGTGGACACAAAAGACCCTCAAAAGCCAAAGCACTCTGGAACAAAAAGAACAAAGCTGGAGACATTGCACTACCTTACTTCAAAATATATTGCAAAACTATAGTAACCAAAACAGCATGGTACTGTCAAAAATAGACACGTAAACCAATAGTACAGAACAGAGAACCCAGAAATGAATCCACACATGTACAGTCAACTCATTTTCAACAAAGGTGCCAAGAACACAGGATAGGGAAAAACATCCACTTCAATAAATGGTGTTGGAAAACTGGGTATCCACATGCAAAAGGATGAAATTTTAGACCCTTATCTCACACCATACACAAAAGTCAGCTCAAAATGAATTAAAGACTTAAACATGAGGACCAAAAGCATGAAACTACCAGAAGAAAACACAGGATGAAAAGCTCCATGACACTGGTCTGGGCAAGGATTATTTGGATATAATCCCAAAAGCACAGGTAACAAAAGCAAAAATAGACAATTGGGACTATATCAAACTAAAAAAGTTTCTGCACAGCAAAGTAAACAATCCACAGAGTGAAGAGACAACCTACAGGAAGGGAGAAAATATTTGCAAACCATATATCTGATAAGCTTAATTTCTAATATATAAAAAGAACACAAACTAAATAGCAAGAGAACAAATAATTAAAAATGGACAAAGGACCCAAATAGACATTTTTCCAAAGAAGACATACAAATAACCAACAAGGAAAAAGGCTCAGCGTTAATAATCATTGGGAAAATGTAAATCAAAACCATAATGAGATATCAAATGGTACGATGGCTATTATCAAAATGAGAAAAGATATAATAAGTGTTGATGAGGATGTAAAGAGAACACTTGTACACTGTTGGTGGAAATGTAAATTAGTACAATCATTATGGAAAACAGTTCAGAGGTTCCTCAGAAAAATCAAAATAGAATTACCATATGATTCAGTAGTCCAACTTTGGGGTATTTACCCAAAAGATTTGAAATCAGTTTGTCAAAGATGTTTGCACTCTCACGTTCACTGGCTATTCACAATAGCCAAGTTATGGGAACATCTTAGGTATTCATCAACATATGAATGAAGAATATGTAGTATACATACACAATGGAATACTATTTAGTCTTTAAAAAGAAGGAATTCCTGTCATATGCAACGACATGGATAGAATTAGAGAAAATTATGCTAAGTGAAATAAGCCAGGCACAGAAAGACAGTGTATGATCTCACTTATATGTGGAATCTAAAACAGTTGAACTCACAGAAGCAGAGAGTAGAATGGTGGTTACAGAGGGTCAGAGTTGGGGGAAATGGGAAGATGATGGTCAAAGGCTACAAAAATCTCAGATAAAAGGAACAGGGTTTTTTTTTTGAGATTTATTGCACAGCATGGTGAATTTTCTTGACATAGTATAGTTAATATAGTTAATATTCACTATGCATAGTATTATACATTTCAAATTGCTAAGAGAGTAAATTTCAAATGTCATCACCATAAAAAATGATAAGTATTTGAGGTGGATACACTAATTAGCTTCATTATTTCACATTGTATTTCTAAATCATATATTGTACCTCATAAATACATACAATTATAAATTTTCAATTTATAATAAAGATTTTTTTCCTTTTTTAAGATTGTAATAGATTTAGGAAGTACAAGTTGAATTCTGTTACCTGCATCTATTGTATAATGGTGAAGTCAGGGCTTTTATTGCACCCATCACCTGAGTACTGTACACTGTACACCATAGGTAATTTTTCACCCCTCACCTCCTCCCAGCCTTCCCCCTTTTTTGTTTTTTCAGAATTTTATGGGGATACACAGGTTTTAGTTACATAATTTGCTTTTTTACAGTTTGAGTCAAAGTTATAAGTGTGCCCTTCACCCAGTTAGTGTGCATTTTACACATTAGGTATGGATTTACCCATCCCCTCCTCGCCCCCCCCACCTACTTGATTTCCCTTGAGTTTTACTTCCATATGTGCACAGAAGTGTTGACTGATTAGTTCCAATTTAATATTGAGTACATGTGGTGTTTTTCCATGCTTGTGATACTTCACTTAGAAAAATGGTCCCCAGTTCCATCCAGGTGTTACAAAAGATACTGGATCACTTCTTTTTATGGCTGAGTAGTGCTCCATGGTATACATATACCACATTTTATTAATCCACTCATGTATTGATGGGCACTTGGGCTGTTTCCACATCTTTGAAATTGTGAATTGTGCTGCCATAAACATTCAGGTGCAGGTGTCTTTTTTATAGAGTGTCTTTTGTTCTTTTGGGTAGATGCCCAGTAATGGGATTGCTGGATCAAATGGTAGTTCTACTTGTAGCTCTTTGAGGTTTCTCCATATTACTATCCACAGAGTTTGTGCTTGTTTGCAGTCCCACCAGCAGTGTATGAGTGTTCCTATCTCTCTGCATCCACGCCAACACTTATTGTTTTGGGACTTTTTGATAAAGGCCAGTCTCATTGGAGATAAGTGATATCTCATTGTGGTTTTGATTTGCATGTCCCTGATGATTAGAGATGTCGAGCACTTTTTTCATATGTTTGTTGGCCATTAGTCTATCTTCTTTTGAAAGGTTTCTGTTCATGTCCTTTGCCCACTTTTCGATAGGGTTGTTTGATGTTTTCTTGTTGATTTTCTTGAGTTCTAAAGAGATTCTAGTTATCATCCTTTTATTCAAGAATCCCATATTTCTTGTAGGCTTTGCTCATTCATCTTATTTCTCTGCTTTATCTCTTTGACTGTCTTGTTTAAATCTGAGGTGTTGCCTTCAAGCTCCGAGATTCTTTCTTCTGCCTGAGCTAACCTATTCTTAAAGCTTTCCACTGTGTTTTGTAATTCCTTGAATGAATTTTTCAATTCCAGAGGTTCTGGTTGATTTTTGTTTTATCTTTCAAATTCTTCAGTGTATTTTTATTCATTTCCTGTATTGTTTTTATGGTTTCTTTGTGTTGGGTTTCTATTTTCTCTTGTATTTCCTTGAGCTTCCTTACAATCCGTGCTCAGAATTCTTCACCTGTCATTTCAATATTCTGATTTTGGTTGGTGTCCATTGCTGGAGAGCTGGTGTTCCCTTTTGGCGTGTCCTTTCACTCTAAGTCTTCACACTTCCAGAGTTCTTTTGCTGATTCCTTCTAATGTGAAGCAGCTGCTGCTTCTTACTTTTGAATTTTCTTTTGTTTAATAATGACTCAGCCAGTTTAATCTCTGAATCAGTATGTGGTGCTTCTGGGTGAGGATCAACCACACCCTGTATGATTGAGTCAGTATGTGCTATAAAGGGTGTGCAAATTGACCTTCCTGTCAGTAGGTGGCACTCGGCAGAAGAAACAAGCAGCAACGTTGATTTTGGGGTCCTGTGACTGCTTCTAGTTCCCTAGGAAAAGCACTTGAATGCCCCAGGTGGTGGGTGGGGCCCTGGAACTTCCAGGTGAGTACTTATTTTGCACCATAGCAGAGGTGGGTGGGGGAGTGAGGCTGGGCAGGGCTGAGTTGGGTGAACCTGCCCTCAAGCTCCGTAAATGCTTGCAAGGGGTCTGCTTCAGCAGGGCTCAAACATTCCCATTCTCTGCCTCTGGAGGGGCTGAAGTGGCCCCACTCAACCAGAAAGTTTGTGTGTGGGGGCAGGGCTGTCAGAGACCCACAGTCTGACAGTCTGGAGCAAGCCTCACTCCTTTCCACCCTCCCCTATTCTGTGGTTTCTCCCTGGCCTTTGGTGGTAGGCAGTATCTCAAGCCAGAGGAGCTCCCCTACAACTGTGATGCAGGCTGAGGTTCCCTGCCCAGGATCCTGGCCTGAGGTGGGAGCGTGGCCCTCCTGTGAGAGAAGCGGTGCCCCACGTGCACACCACAGCTAGGACCCACACTGCACTGTCCTCTCTGATCTGCCCTTGCAGGCACCTCCACCTCATGAGACTAATTCACAAATATCCGCTCTGTGTCCCTGGGCAATGTGATCGAGACTTGGGGGTGTGGGATCTAGCCTGCCGGTCTGTCCCCAGGGCTCTGGAGATTAATTCCTGACCATGCCAAGGAGAAGCATGCAGGTCCCTAGTCACCCATGGGGTTCCCAAGCTGGTTTGATGTCCCTCCATCTTGGGGTGTGCCCTGCTCTGATGGGGCCGCCAGATAAGCAGCACCAGGGAGGGCCTGTGGGCAGGGAGGTTACAGTCCAAGCACCCCTCAGTTCACTGCAAGACCCTAAAAGGAAAGGTCTGAGCCCTGCTCCCTGTGGAAGCCTCTGTGTGGTGGCTCAATTGTCTCTCTTGGCAGCCAGGGGTGCGGAAGTGGATGGGGAGAAAAAGAGTGTGGGTGAAGTCCATGCTCTAAACATCTCCGAACCTCTCTCGGGAGGCAGTCTACCCAGAATGACCCAGCTCCGGAGTCATGCAGATCAGCCAGGATGCACTGGACCCCTGTGGCACCTACAGTCTGGGCCAGTGGTGAGAAATATCTGTGTGGGGACGAGCAAGATGAAACCTGAGGAGTTGAAGCCCCCTGGGGAGGACAAAGGCACCTGGTGGGTAGAGAAGCAATATGGCACCTGCCATCTGGCTCAGGTCTGTGGGGCAGAAGGTGCCCCAGGGGAGCTGAGAGCATGGTGCCCTGTCTGCAAGAAGCTCTCCACTCACTGGTGGCAGCAATCTCTGGGATCATGTGGCAGAAGGTGTCTCCAGCAGCTCAGGAGCCCACCAGCAGTCCAAGATGCAAGGGAGGGAGAAACTAACCACTCCACCTACCCTTCTTGCTGGTCTCCAAGCCTCTGAGGGGTAATCTCTGCCAATGCCTTTCTCTTTCCAGCTCTGCTCTGCAACCTCTTCCCGTGGAGTCTCCTGTAAGTTCAGGCACCCTTCCTTCAGACTCTTATCTGATCTATGTTTGTGTGATTGTTTTTTTCTCTTTCATCTAAAACTTCTTCTTACTGAGACGCTCTGGCTTGTGCTATCTCTGGTCCACCATCTTGCTCCCCCGTATTTTTTTTTAAATCACAAAGGGGATAATTGATTTTGTCAAAAGTTTGTGTGTCATTTCAGATGCTCATGTGATTTGTCATTTATTTCATTGCTATGGTGTATTATATTGAGAGTTGGCTTTCTAGATGCCCTAGCTGCTTTTAGTCATGCTAAAGGGCAAGAAAAAAATGCAACCAGATAATGACTTTGGTTTTGATTTTTGCCTCCAGCTGGGAGGAATAAGGGCTCAAATGTTTCCAAAGGTGAGCTTTGGGTAGGCGAAAAATGTTGAAAGTTTGTATTTCTCTGTCTTTCAACTGTGAGGACAAAAAGTTAAATTAGTCCCCATGGCTAGAGCAAAGCTTTAGGTAAGCCAGAGAGGGGAAAAAGGGGGAAAAACAGTTTGTTATTGGAGCGGCTCCTCCTCCCAACATGCACACCTTTCGTTCCAGTAGTAACCCCCAAGCAATGGTAATGTTACGCCTGTACATGCTGAATTTACTGCTGGGGGTTTGCAGAGAGAGAGAAAAAAAAGAATTTAAAAAAGCAATTTGTATTTTTGTGACTTTTGCATTTGAATGTGTCTCAGTTCAGGCTGCTACAACACAATGCCATAGACTAAGTGGGCCAAACAAACTAGGTTCTCACATTTCCAGAGGCTGGGAGGTCCAAGATCAAGGTGCTGGCAGATTCAGCATCTGGTGTGGGCCCACTTCCTGGTTTGCAGACAGCTACCTGCGTGCTGTAGCCTCACGTGATGGGGAGAGAGAGCAAGCTCCGGTCTGTTCTTATAAGGGCACTCATCCCATCATGGGGACTCCACCCTCATGACCTCATCTGAACCTAATCACCTCCAAAAAGCTCCACTTCCAAATACCATCACATTGGGGGTTAGGGATTCAACATCTGAATTTGGGGGTCAGGGAGACATAAACATTTAGTTCATAGAAGGATGGATGTATGAGAACATTCCTGCAATTTCATAAATTCTAGAGAGATCATCCTAATAGGGGAAAGTGGTCGTGGGACATAACTTGCTTTCTTTTTGCCCCTAGTGAGAGTATTAGAATTTAAACTCTTTGAGTATTACATACAGAATAAGCCTGTATAACTGATGGTATTTGCTGTGATTTTTGCCTACTGAAACCTCTGGAAAAAGGAAAACAACATGAAAGGAGAGACAATTCCAGATGGATATTTACTTCTAGAGTTGTTTTTTTTTTTTTTGTAAGCTTTTTTTTTTTAATTGTTTTTATTTCAGCACATTACAGGGGTACAAATGTTTAGGTTACGTATATTGCCTTTGCTCCACCCAAGTCAGAGCTTCAAGCATGTCAATCCCTCAGACGGTGCGCACCACATCCACTCAGTGTGTACATACCCATCCCCTCCGCCCCCCTCCCATCTGCCCGACACCCAATGAATGTTACTACTATATGTGCACTTAAGTGTTGATCAGTTAATACCAATTTGATGGTTAGTACATGTGCTGCTTGTTTTTCCATTCTTGTGATACTTCACTTAGTAGAATTACTTTTGGAGTTTTAAAAATCAATTTTAGTTTGATAATAACCTCTCAGAGTCTCACCCTTAGAGACTAACGATTTCCCAGCCTGAAGTACATATTTTTTAGTTGGTCAAATGGGCTCTAGGATTGACAAGAGCTTATGAATCCTTGCTCATCACTTGGACTTGGACTGTGGCTGCCTGGCTTTGCAACATTTTGGCTTTGCTGCTGCTGAAGAAAAGCTCCTGGCTGTTTTTTGATTTCTTAAGTCACAGATCCTAATTACATGGACCTGACTCTAAGCTAATATTCCCTGCTGTGGGCTGTTTCAGCCTGAGCCGGAGCTGTACGGAAGTGAAAGCAGGCATAGGTTCACTCAGCAGCACTCTACTCTGGGACTCTATTGCGTATTTAAAACACTTCTCTGTGGGCTTTATAATATATAAAGCATCACTGATGCTGGCTGGAATGTCCCGATCACTTGCAGATGCCCACAAGAAAGGGCTTGTTCTCTGATGAAACTATCTAAGATCAAGCTGCTGATTGATGCAGAGGCTTAACTGTATTCTTGTGGTTCCTGCCCCAAACTGCAAGTTAGGGATGGCCATATCACAAAGAGTATGAATGCTCTCCCTACTCATGACAGATTATACTCTCAACCCATTCTCAGTGTTGTCTCACTGATGTTGATTTATTCTATTTTCTTGATGAATTACAGTTTGCAACAATGGACCGATCGCCTGACTCTACTTCCCTTATCTTTCTTCTGGTGCATATACCTTAGTAAGGCAGTTTATTTAATGCAACTGTCCCCAGAAAGGGATTTTGCTTTTCTAGGCTGCTAACTTGGATAAGTGGTCAAGACAAAAGGGGTGGGAGGCTATGTAAAACCATCTTGAAAATTTTCGAAGACTCAAAATTTTGTCATGACAATTTCTGAACATGTGTCTTTCTGGTTATGTTGTATTCATATAATTTTTTTCTGTGAAAATGCTTTTGTTTCTCCTGTATACAACTCATCCAGACAAAAAGGTCTAGGCGAAAATTTAAAAAATGATTAGGGAAAATGTAAAATTTAAATGAAAGGCTTTGATTTTCTACAAATGGAGAAAAATAAAACTCTGCCACCTGTGGACATGGCTTGGAGCAGGGACATAGTAATGATCTCTGTTTTTCAGAACTGTTCTGGAAGCTTTACCCTCTTCTTGAAGGAAAACACCCCATGCTGTTTTTCCGAATGGCTGCAAGTGCTTGGAATTCTGTCAACGTCAGAGCCTATGATCACACCTGATAGTGTGCTGAGTATAAGACAGCAGAGGGTCACCCCAGATCCCGCACCTTCCATGAAGAACTCCTCCCGATGCTGTCCACACCTGTGAGGCTGATAAGCTGATGTCATGCACAAGCAAAGCTGTTTGGAAGAGACTGCTTTAGTTAGTTTCTCTGAAACAAAGACTAATTCAAATTTTTTGGACTGGACTGGGAACCCTAGGGCAGTAGGTCCCATTGTGGAGGCCACATTGGATGTCATGGTAAGCTGTAATGTTGTACGTGGGGTGCCCTAACAACTGTAAACTCTTCATTTATAGGGGTACCACATGAGCCTTCTGGGATTTTACTTCTTGTGTGTGCCCAGATCATCATGACACTGTTTAAGTCCTGGAAGGATTTCAGATCAGCTTAAATTTATCAGTCAGAGTTGTGCTGTGCCCAAATTGGTCTTAAAAAAATTAAGAAACTTTTTTCTGTACTTTAAAAAAGGACAGAAACTTAAGTAGAAAGTCGCATAGCTTCCACAAAGATAGATCTTTGTGGGTAATGTGATTTTTAAAAACTGGCTAAATCCAGGACTTCTAAAGGGCGTAACCAAGATCAATACTGTAGGGTTGGTCTCACCCTGCTGCATGGGGTCCTACTAATAATAATATTGTTAGCTAAAGGTTTGCCAATTTTCCCAATTTTCATCAAAGACCCTACTTTTGATTTCATTGATTTTTATCTATTCTTTTTCTATTCTCTCTTTCATCTATCTCTACTCTAATCTTTATTATTTCCTTCATTCTACCTGCTTTGGGTTTGGCTGGCTCTTCTTTCTCTAATTTCATAAGATGGTACTTTATGTTATTGAGATTTTTCTTCTGTTTAAATATAGGTGTTCAGAGTGATAAATTTCTCTCTAAACTATGTTTTAGCTGCATCCTGTTAGTTTTGAAACATTGTATTTTCATTTATCTCAAAGTATTTTTAAATTTCCCTTGTGATTTCTTCTTGATCTATTGTTTTTTTAGGAGTGTGTTGTTGTTTAATTTGCCCACATTTGTGAATGTGCCTAAATTTCCTTCTGTTATTGATTTCTGATTTCATTCCATTGTGGTTAGAGACATATTTTGTATGATTTTCTCCATTATTGCTTTCTTTTGTATTAAATAGATATTTTCTAATGTGCCATTTTAATTCCCTTGTCATTTCCTTTATTATACTTTTTGAGTTATTTTGTTAATAGTTGCTCTGGGATTTACGATTAACATCTTAAAACAATCTAAGTTGGTTAATACTAACTTAATTTCAAAAGTATAAAAATTTTGCTTCGGTATAACTCTATTTCCTACTACTTCTTTTGTGCTATTTTTGTCATACAAACCACATCTTTATTCATTAAAAGCATATCAACAGTTTTATAATCATTACTTTGCATATGTGATTGTCTTTTAAATAAGATAGGAGAAGAAAAGGGTTACAAATGGAAATGCATTTTATACTGTGTATATTTACTTACCTTTCCTATTACTCTTTATTTCTTCCTGTTAATTCAAGTTACCAGTTAGTGTTTTTCATTTCAGCCCAGAAAGATTCTTTTTATTATTTCTTATACAACAGGTCTGCTAGTAAAGAATTCTTTCAGCTTTTGTTTATTTCTCCTTTGGCATTATTTTTAATTATTTTTTTCTTTTTATATAGTATTAGATTTATAGAAAAGTTCTGAAGACAGTACAAAGAGTTCCCACATACCGCACAGTGTCCCCTATTATTAACATCTTACATTAATATGGTACATTTAAAACTAATCAACTCTTATTGATACATTATTATCTATTACAGTCCACACTCTATTAAGACTTTCTTAGTGGCTGGGCGCGATGGCTCACACCTGTAATCCTAGCACTCTGGGAGGCCGAGGCGGGTGGATCGCTCGAGGTCAGGAGTTCGAGACCAGCCTGAGCAAGAGCGAGACCCCCTCTAAACTAAAAAAATAGAAAGAAATTATCTGGACAACTAAAAATATATATATAGAAAAAATTAGCCAAGCATGGTGGCACGTGCCTGTAGTCCCAGCTACTCGGGAGGCTGAGGCAAGAGGATCGCTTGAGCCCAGGAGTTTGAGGTTGCTGTGAGCTTAGGCTGACGCCATGGCACTCTAGCCCGGGCAACAGAGTGAGACTCTGTCTCAAAAAAAACAAAACAAAACAAAAAAAAAAACAACCAAAAAAACCACTTTCTTAGCTTTTACTGAATGTCCTTTTCTCCTGTTCCAGGATCCCATGCAAGATACCCCATTATATTTACTCATCATGTCTCCTTGGGCTCCTTTTGGCTGTGACGGATTCTCAGACTTTCCTTGTTTTTGATGATGTTTACATTTTGAGGTGTACTGGTGAGATATTTTGTAGAATGTCCTTCAATTGAGATTTATGTGATGTATTCTTTATGATTTGACGGGGGTCAGGGGTTTTGGGGAGGAAGACAGCAAAGGTAAAATGTGCAGTTCTCATATGTCAAGCATATATGCTATCAATATGACTTACCACTGTGGATCACATGATGACTTGATCACCTGGCTGAGATAGCATTTGACAGTTTTCTCTACTGTAAAGTAACTCTTCAGTGCCCCTCTCCTTTCCATTCTGTACTCTTTGGAAGGAATGCTCCATTTCCTTGCGGGAATAATAGCTACATAAAAATTATTTGGGTTCTTCACAGAAGATCTGTTTATTGTCCTTCTTTCATATTAATATATGTGATCATTTATATCAGTATAGACTCATAGATAATCATTATGTACTTTTTTATATACTATGTTACTTATGTTGTTGCTCAAATTGTTCTAGATTTGGCTATTGGGAATTCTTTCAATTGGTTCCTGTGTCCCTTTGACATACTCCTATACTTATGTGGGTTTTTTTAAAAAAAACTTTTGAGCATTTGATTACTTTTTGCCTCTATAAGATGTTCCCTGCTTATCTTGTACATACTCTGACCAAGACCTACAATCAGCCATTTCTTTCATGATCCCTGATTCTTTTTATTGGAGAATGTTATTAGAAACCAAGATCTTGGCACTGAGTGTGCTCAATGTTACTGGATGTCATTGCTTTTAGGCCCCCTCAGCTGACAGAGCAAGGAAATATATGTATGTGTGTATTAAACTAAACTATGCATATGCACATTTTTATAAATATTTATATGTGTATCCAACTCGTTTCCATATTAAGCTAAACATGAGTTCATACTGATGTCTCCAACTCTAATCCACTAGCAAATGGATCTTATGGCTTTCTCACTTGTCTGTAATCTCCCACTCCAACAGTCAGAAACTTAGCTCGCCCCCCACCCACCATCCATTTGTTTAATTATTCAATTCCAGGATATATACACAGCAGTGTCAGAATTGTTAAACCACATCCCCATGGGAACCACCGTTACCAACTAGACTATAGTACTTATAATACAGTTCCTTTTGCCTTTAGCCTGATAGTCTGCACTCATTTTCCTTTGTGTAGATCGCTTTGAGTTTATTCTACTTGGAGTTTATTGAGCTTATTGAAGGTTTTGATTTGTATCTTTTCTCAAATTTGGGAAGTTTTCACCATTATTTCTTCAAATATTCTATGGCTCCTTTCTCTATCTTTTCCCATTTTTACCTCTGTAATGAGTATGTTGGTATGCTTGATGTTATCCCACCAAGTCCCTAGGCTCTTTTTATTTTTATCATTCTTTTTGTTTGTTTGTTTCTATAATAATTCTGAGACTTGAAATTTTTAATTGACCTGTCTCCGTATTTACTGATTCTCTCTTTTGCCTGAAATCTAATCAAAGATTTACAACAACCAGGGGTATGCTTAAATCTGCTGTGAACCCCTCTAATTAAATTTTTATTTCAGTTATTACACTTTTTGCTCCAGAACTTCTCTTTGGTTTCTTTGTATAATTTATATGTTTATATCTCCTTATTAATATCCTCTGTTTGTAGAAACATCATTCTCCTGGTTTCTTTCTGTTCTTTTTCCATTTTTTTTTACTTCTTTAAGTATATTTAAGACAGTTGATTTGAAGTCTTTGCCTAGTAAGTCCAATGTGTAATGTCTGGGCATCTTCAGTGGCCATTCATAGGGTGATATTTTCATTTTACTTTGTATGCCTCATAATATTTTGCTGAAAACTGTGCACTTTGAATTTTCTAATGTGGTAATCTGGGAATCAGATTTTCCCATCTCACCAAGTTTGTTGATGTTACTTTTTTGTGGGCCTCAGTCATCTGTCTGTTCAGGGAATTTTCAAAACTATTTTTGCAAAGACCATATTCTATGTCATGTATGGTCACTGACATCCCCATTCCATTAGCTGAGTGGTCAGCCAGTGACCTGGCAGACATATCCTTACATGCCAAAGTTTAGTAGCTTCTTTCTTTATTAAGCATACCCCTGGTTGTTGTAAATCTTTGATTAGATTTTGACACTTTTGTGTTTTTTTGCAGCTTAATGGTTGTTTCAGTGGAGGGATAGTTCTATGGAGCTCCCCAATCTTCTATTTTCAATGATATAACTTCAGTGGTAACTCTTTTCATACCTGATACTTCATAGTAAGTTTTGCTATTCCTCTCTTTAATGTACATTTTAAGACATATACTGGTTATTCTTACAATGTACTCTGCAAATTGATTTTTAGAATCAATCATCAATTATCCAAGATAGTTTAACAGATTGAAAAAGAATTGTTATATTTTATATGAGTGATGGTAAATTTTTAGAATATCTCTTCCTGGACCGGGCAGAGTGGCTCACACCTGTAATCCTAGCACTCTGGGAGGCCAAGGCAGGAGGATCGCTTGAGGCCAGGAGTTCGAGACCAGCCTGAGCAAAAGTGAGACCCTGTCTCTACTAAAAATAGAAAAAAATAGCTCGGTAACTAAAAATAGAAAAAATTATCTGGACGCGGTGGCACATGCCTGTAGTCCCAGCTACCCGGGAGGCTGAGGCGGGAGGCTGAGGCAGGAAGATGGCTTGAGCCCAGGAGTTGAGGTTGCTGTGAGCTAGGCTAACGCCACAGCCCTCTAGCCTGGACAACTCTGTGAGACTCTGTCTCAAAAAAAAAAATAGAAAAAGCAATGAAAATCTCTTCCTGGAAATCTGTGGATTTCACCATAAAAGAAAAAACACAGACTTAAGGGTATGTGGTAACTACCCAGACTTATGCCCACTTCCACCCTGTGTCCCTCCCTATCTCAGAAGATATGTACCTCCTTCTTTATCTGCTCAATCTTACATCTTATACTTTCTATGCTATTCACTTTCGAATTATCAGACACTTAGCACTTTAATTTATTCCTTATTTTTTTCTGTAGAATTAGTAATCAAGACAGCATGATACTGGTGAATGAATAGATAAACTTATCGATGGAACAGAATATAGGATTAGAATAATGCTACAGTAGTCAAAGTAGTATGAGAGTCAAAGCAATAGAAAGATAGGAACAGAAGAGGAAGTCCAGAAATATACCCACAAAAATATGGCCATTTGATTTTTGACAAATGTGCAAAAGCAATTCAATAGAGAAAACAGAGTTTTTTTCAACAAATGGTATTGGCACAATTGGACATAGATAAATAATGGATGTTTACCTAAACATTATATAAAAATTAACTCAAATAGATCATAGAACCACTATAAAACTTTAAAAATGAATCACAGGTGAGAATCTTGGGGACCTAGGATTAGATGAAAAGTTCTTATATATGATACCAAAAGTGATACTGGTAAAAAATATAGATAAATTGGAATGCATCAAAATTAAAAACTTTCACTCTGTGACAGACATCGTTAACAGTGTGAAAACACAAGCTACAGACTGGGAAAATATATTTGAAAATAGTATATCTAACAAAGGAATGGAATCCAGAATATATAAAGAACTCTGAAACTGAACCATAAACCAAACAATGCAACTTTTAAAAAATGAAAAAAAGACTTGAACAAAGGGAATATAAAGATGTTAAATAAGTACATGAAAAGATGTGTGACATCAGTAGCCATTAGGAAAATGCAGTGAAAACCATGTTGAGATATCGCTGCATATCTGTTAGAATGGCTAAAATAAAAAATTACTGATAATACCAATTGTGCTAGTGAGGATGGCAGGTGACTGAAGCTCTCATATAATGTTTATGGGAATGCAAAATGATATAGCCACTCTGAAAAATAGTTTGACACTTTTTCATAAAGTTAAACATAGATTTACAACATGACCTAGCAACCCTACTCCTGTGTATTTACTCTAGAGAGATGAATACAGAAACAAAACAAAGAAACAAAAAACTATATTCACTGAAAAACTTGTGCATTAATGTTTGTAAGAGCTCTATTCATAATCATTCAAAACTAGAACCTCAGAAGGCCTTTCACAGGTGAACAGATACACAAATTGCTATATATCCAAACAATGGAATGTTACTCAGCAATAAAAAGGAATTAAGTATTGAAACATGCAATAACTTGGATGAATCTCAAAGACATTATGCTGAGTGAAAGAAGTGTAGTCTCAAAAGGTTACATAGTGTATGATTCCATGCATGTTACATGTTGAAAAGACAAAACTGTAATGATGGATCATAGATCAATGGTTTTCAGAGATTGTGTCTGTGTGTGTGTGTGTGTGTCTATGAGGGAGGTGTAACCACATAAAGGGATAACCTGCATATATTTTTGGTGATAATGGAACTGCTTGATATCTTGATTATGGTGGTGGTAGGTGGAGAACTTTTAAAAATAAAAGAATGAAGATGGTAATTGTTAAAAAAAAAAATAAACCAATCTCCCCTCTCCCAAAAAAAAAAAAAAGCCCCAGAAAACAAAAACAAGATTCCTAAAGCTGCCGTTAGAAGGTTTGAATGTAGGAAGAGTCAACTATAGAGGTAGAGAGACCAGTTGGGAAGCTTCTAAAATAGTCCAGTCTAAAAATGTTGATAAGTTGTACTAGGGTCATAGCAGTGGAGGGCTATGAAAAAGGTGGTTGGATTTGAGATATACTTTGAAGGTGGAACCAGTAGGACTGGATGATGGATTGGATGGGGTGGTGAGACAAAAAGAGTCCAGTTCTCTTTATTACCCTCCTTAGAACTGCGTTATAGAGATTGATTGATTCATTATTTCATTCAGCAACTATCCATTGGGCAACCTATCTGTATTGGGTGCTGTTCAGGGTGTTGAAGGTCCAGAAAATACCAGTATAGAGATAATTCACACACAGTCCTTGCCCTCAAGGATCTCACAGTTTAGCAGGAGATAGACATATAAAGGGAGATTTATAGTCTAGTGAGAAAAGATTTATATGATGGAGTTAAGCCCAGGGGATTGTGGAAGCACTGAATAGGGGCACTAATTTCAAGCCTGACTCATTTGGGGCCACTCAGGGAAGGCTTCCTGTTTACCCAGCAGGGGAAGATGATAGGATCAGCTGTATAATGTTTTTTTATTTAATTGACTTTACTGCAGCCATTCACTTATTTATTCATTCAATAAACATTTCAGTATTGAGTATGACACTTATGTGTTAGGCACTGCAAAACATCCAACTATGACTAAGACATTACCCCTCATTCAAGTAGCTTGTAACCCAGTACAGACTGTATAGGTTTTAACATTTTAATGCAGTCTAGTCTGACGATCTTTCTCTTTATGGTTTCTGGTTTCCTATCTTCATCAAAATGTTTCTTATACTGAGCAAGATTATACAAATATCCTCCTGAATTTTCATCTAATTTTTCAAATATATATTTAGTTCTTTAATCAATCTGGAATTTACTTTTACAGGGTGTAGAAGAGTCTAACTTTCCATCCAGATGGAGACTCGATTGTGCCACCATCATTCACTAACCACATTTTCCACACAACTGAAATGCCATTTTTATAATATTGACTCACAGAAGCCTATTTAAGCAATATAAGAAATCTAGAAGCCACAAAAGATTGTGAAATTAGACATTAAAAAAATTTAAGTGTCCACTGCCTAAGACATATGATAAGCCAAGTCAAAATAAATGACAAACTATGAAAAAATATTTACAACATATATGACAGAGACCTTCTTTACTTAAGTTAACATAAAGAGCTGGCATCTAGCAATCAAAATAATTCCATAGCCAAGAGAAAAAGGGACAAATGACTATAATAAACATTTGAAAGAAAAAAGTACAAAAGGCATTTAAAAATATGAAAAGACACTCAATTCAAGAAATGTAAATTAAAATGCACCCCTCTTTTCTCCCTCACAATGGCAAAAATCAAAGCATTGGATAATACACCATACTATTTATGGGAAAAGGCATTATACTCTTGCTAGGAGTGCAAATCAGTACATCCTATCTGGAGGGCAATTTGACAGTTCTGAATCAAAATTTCAAGATGCACATAACTTTGACCTTGAAATTTCACTTCTAGAAGTTATTCTATGGATGCACTCACATGCATACAATGGGCAAGTACTGTACACTGCTATAATGTCCATGGTAGCAAAAGACTGGAAATATCCTAAATGTCCATCACTAGGAAAAAAAGTAAATAAATAATGGTATTTCCATCCAATGGACTATCATGCAGCCATTTTTGTGAATGGGGTAGATCACTGGTTTTAAACATTGGATAATTTTGTTCCCCAGGGGATATTTGGCAATGTCTGAAGACAATTGGTTGTCAAACTGGGGGAGGGGGTTCTACTGGCATCTAACAGATAGAGGTCAGGGATGCTGCTACACATATGATGCATAGAAAGTGATCTCCAACAAATAATGATCTGAATCAAAATGTCCATAGTGCTGCACTGAGAAACCCCAGGGTAGACTAAACACAAGCAAAATGGAATGATCATTAAGAAAAGGGCCAGAAGGGCCAGAATGTGCTCTAATTTGTTAAACGGAGGGGGAAGGAAGACGAGAAAGAAATTCATATATCAAGACAGATATGCATACATGATCTCTGGAAGAATATACAAAAAAATAAAGAAGTCTTAGGGATGGGAAAATTATTTTTCACCTTTTGTTTGAATTTTTACCATGTGCGTGCATTACTTTTAAAAATGTTCAATTCATTAAAGTTCTATTAAGAATATTTTTAGAATTTTGGCATCCATATTCTTAAGTGAAACTGGTCTACAATTTTCTTTTTTGTAGTATCTTCATTAAATTTAAAGTTAATTGGCTTTTTCATTTTTAATAGCCTGGAAAATTGGAACACTGAAATTATCTGATCTTTAAATTTGGTGAAAGGAGTAATCATGAAGGATTTGGGAGTGCAAGTTTAAAGTTTGAATACCTTTTAGTCAAAGAATCCAACTTCCAAGAATTACCTTCATAAATACTTGTACTACTGAGCAGATACATAGAAAGTTGTTCATTAGGCACTGTTTACAACAGTAAAAAAGAAAAAGTAAAATCCTAATGATATGGTTCAGATGTTTGGCCCCTCCAAATCTCACGTTGAAATTTGATCCCCAGTGTTGAGTGTGGGACCTTGTGTGAAGTGTTTGGGTCATGCGGGCGGATCCTTCATGAAGGGCTTGGTGCCCTCCCCACAATAATGAGTGAGTCCTCACTTTATTAGTTCTCAGAGAACTGGTCCTTTAAAAGAGCCTGGCATCGCCTCCTCCCTCTCTTGTTCCTGCTCCCACCATGTGACACGCCTGCTCCCTCTTCACCTTCTGCCTTGATTGGAAGCTCCCTGAAGCCCTCACCAGAAGCAGATGCTGGCACCATGCTCCTTGTACAGTCTGTAGATCCATGAGTCAAATAAACCTCTTTCCTTTATGAATTACCAAGCCTCAGGTATTTCTTTTATAGCAACACAAAAGGGATTAACACGCCTAAATGTCTGTGAATAGAGAAATAGTTAAATGATACATCCACACTATGAAATAGGAATTGAAATAATCTTTATATATTGACAAGGAACACCACCCAGAATATAATCAGGTGGAAAATGCAAGATGGGTACGGGAATATGATGCCATTTGTGTGAAAACATATAAAACAATACATCTGTATATGTTTTTAGTTCATTAAATTGACATAAATGCATCTACACTACAGTTTCACCAAACTGTTAACAGTGGGCATCTCTCAGGAGAAAATGGTACTGGGGGAGAAAGAAAGAGAAGCTTTTTGACTACTAGTTTTTGTGTGCAAATTAAAACATTACACATGAATTTATTATCTTACACCTAATAAAGAATAAGAAGTGAAAAAGGGAGGAAAAGCAAGATCAGTTAATGTATTTAAAAAATCTTCTCTCAAAAGGAAAAGAAGAAAAGATGAGCTGCAGTTCCGAGGAAAAAGTAGGGAGAGGTATCTTTTTTTGTGGTTGTCGTTTTTATTTTCTCATGGTGAGGGAAAGGATGAGAGAAACCAGACGTGGGTAATGGGTTGAATAGAAAACAGCCAGAGAAAAGGTGATAATCGGGTTATTTGAGTTTACTATATAGATTCCTAAAAGTTGCCTCAATTTCACTGGAAACAAAGTAGGGGTAAATTAGAAACTCACTTGGGACATGGCCATCTTGTTCTGGTCTGGACAAAGAATGCAGATCTAGAAAGGCAGAATTAGGAGAGTATACTAGGTATGCATAGTCATTACATAATCATCAATACCTTATAATAATCACCCTTGCACACTGGGGAGAATGATCTAGAAACATGGCCTGGTACCTCCAGCTTGTTCCCATGGGACTTTATGGAGCTAATGTGAGTTTT
>RJWJ010016179.1:0-34903 GCA_004363605.1 Indri indri
TAAAACATTTCCTGTATTTAAATTTCACTGGTTACAATTAATACATAAATAATTTCTGAGACCCAGAGGAGGAAATACACTGACCTTACCAAACAAATTCTCAATTTTCTATAGATATTTTCCCATAAGGACAATAAATAAGTACTTCTGACAAAAGAATAACATTGCTCTAAACATTAAAGTTTTATTTTTTGTGATGATCTTTGCAGTCTTGGGAGATTCAGCAACTTGTTTCTAGGTATTTGAAAATAAAGTAGACCCGAGGAAAGGTACATAGGAAGAAGGAATTTTAAAACTTTCTAGGACAAAAAACTTTCTAGGATTTGATAGTTGTAAAAACATCAAATTGATCATATTTCTGAAAAGCAAATTTGAAATAACAGGACTTTGTTTAGAATGCGATGAACAGATTGCATTACGGTCATCCACTCACATGAATTGAGGTCTCAGGTGTTTAGAACTTCTGTTTTTACCTGCTTATATCAAGCATCATATTTTTGTCAGGAATAACTGTCCGCTTTTATAAACAATTTTTTTTTAATGTCGCAAGTTGATTGTTTTCAACTTGAATGTTACATCAGGCCATATACAGAAGGACTTGTATTTCTTCAAATGTAGTCATTTAAAATTCTAAAATATAAAATTTACCTGCAGTGTTTCAAAAAGGAGTCTAAATTCTGGGGCAGGAGGAACGAGTGACAAGGAAAATGAGACACCGAGTAGAGGAAGCTCTTGGTAGGTGGCGATCAGCCCAGTTCCTGGCACTGTCTTCTCTCTCCCAGATCAACTTCTAAAAGCAAAAAGGAGAAGCCCTACAAATGCACACTGGCTATCACCTTAATCAGTTTTAGAATTCACCTCTTCCAGCATTGGTGGCAACCAGCGCGCTGTGAGCACAAGAGACGGAACTCAATAAGCTGCAACTCGAAGAAGAGCCATCGGCCCCTCTTGTAGATAATCTGCTACGGTTTCCGCTACAGTTAGCTCAGATGAGGAAACTTCCATTAAATGACAATACGCAAGTTTTCCAAAAACCAAAAAACTGGCCTCTGTTCAGCTTGACCCTCTCAGTGGTACATTTCTTAACATTTCTACCTAGTTCAACTTCAGTTTGTGGTATGGAATCACACTGCGTAATGAAAATTCATATCATATTTGTGAGACATTAGAATCCTCCACAGGGGAAAAGCTATAGTGAATACATGAATATTTTACAATACCTTTCACATTACATAATCCCAATTCTAAGAATTTCCTCGAGTGTACTTCAGGTTGGATCTCATATGTAAACCTAGGACTCAAATGATAGGAGCCTGGAAAAAATAAACAAAAAACTGAAAAAAAAAAAAAGTCATTAAAAGTCATTAAACTCACCTCCCTGCCTCAAATGTGAACCACGTGGTATCACGTCCATACCGCCGCAGGGCGCTTAGCGGCCAAGAGATGAGTTTGACTCTGGGATTCTGGATGTCCCAAAGACAGATACACTCATATGTAATCTGCAAGGCACATTCGCCATGTACATCTAAGTTAGGAGATGGCATCAAATACACATTGAATCTCTCTGGGAGAAAAACAAAAGGTTAGTCTAAAATCCCCAGGAATAAAACATCAAAGACATCGTAGGAACATAGAGGCATTTAAAATAATTCGAGCTCACATTCTAGGTTTTGGTCGAACATTCAGAAAAATAAATCTTTTCTTATAAATTAACAGTCCCAGAAAATGATTTTTAAAATGCAGGTCCTATTAAATAACATAGTCATGATACAACTTGGCTGTCAACATACACTAAACACTATTTACATGAGCAAAGATCATTTTTAGAATTTCCAAATTTGCATAATAAAAAATTTGTATGCCAATAAAAGACTAAAGTGATGAAATCATTAAAAGCAATTTTTTTTCCTGCCAAGCACACATTAACTACATCCACACTTTTGTGTTCACAGAGATGCAGGTGTGAAGTAATTGTCTCATGGTTTAATGATATTAAAATTATATTGACTAACTTATAATTTCTATAACTAAATGAATAAAACTGTATCTCAAATTATTTAAATAAAATTCCACACTAATACTGTGCATTTAACGGACCAACAATTTGGGAAAATGCCAATGGATGTATTGGAAATAGTTTTAATGAAAATCTTTTAGTCAAACACTGGAAAAAATATTCATTTCCTTATTTGGATGATTGTTAAAATGTAACCAAGATTACTCTAAATAAACTGGTTAGCTGATTACTGCATTCAAATTCCCATCCCCACAGATATAGTTGCTGTATTTCTGTTACATTTCTGGAAAATTCATTAGGAAGTTATAGAGTCAAAATCTTTAAGTGAAATGTTAACGAAAATATTACTATAGCAAACACATTTCCACCTAACCATCATTATGGTAGATTGCCTACATCTAACAAAATAGTGTGTTACTAACAATTTTTTATTAGTGGTATTCTAATTGTTTTATAGTAAGGTAATTATTAGAATTTTGACAGTAAATTTGATGGCAAATTTACTATCAAAATTCAGTAAATTTAGTAAACAGTAATGCCAAGATTGTGTTCATGAAATGTATTCATGCACCTACTATTCAAATTTTCTAAATCATTTCGAACTCCCGATAACCAAATATTTGTTGCTTTCTAGTAACTATTTTTTTAAACATATTCCAATGGAGTACATTTCCCCCTTTAGAGTTCTGAAGCAAGTAAGAAAAACTGTCTTCATTAAGTAAAAAGTAAGAGAGATCGTTACCAATTTATTTATTTAGAAGTTCTACCTCCCTCAAGAATATCAATAGCAATAGTGATGGAAATGAGCATTTTAGTGACTTGAAGTCATACAAATTAATAATGAATTATTAAATAGTTGAGTTTCGTAATAATCCCTAGTAGTTATATACGGGAGTTGTTCTCATTTCCATTTGACGGAAGAGGAAACTGAGGCACGGAAACCTGGCATGGGAAAGGCAACTCCTGGGCACAGTCGGAATTAAATTCGGTTTGTAGCTCTGCCAGGATACTGCCTCACAAATATAAATTTTTGAAAAATAAGTATAGATCTGAGCACTCTAGATTAAAAAAAATTAAAAATGATCAAAACCTGTCATGTCTTCTTCTTTACAGATAGCTCCCAGGTGTCTTCTCTGCCTAGGGGCGGCCCCATTTAGTGAACCAGAGAAGGAGGAGCCTGGGATTGGCTGTAGGACCCTAGCGCATGACTTAACCTCTCTGTAGCTCCATCTCCCACCCTACAGAGAGGCTCTTCTGAATTAGCCAGCAATTCTAGGTCTTGGTCAATAACACTTCTATGGAGATGGATTATGGTAGATACGGTGCATCCAATAAAAATCACAGACCCTAAATGTGTCATGAAGACATAGCTCCAGTTGGGAGGGAGAGCACTTTTTACTAAGAACAGAGTGTGTTTATGGAAAGGGTCAGTACGTTTCCATCTCTGCCATGTTCGTAATCGAGCCAGGTGACCTGCAGCACCTTCAGTGTGCCACGTCCTCGTAGATCAAGGCAGCTGGCTAAAGAAGAAAGCTAGGGTCCAAGCTCCCCTGTTACTACACTCAGGTATTTGGAGACCAAGAAAATGATTCCTCATTTCCAGGCTTATCCTGTAAACCAACATTGATTTTTGCTGCAGCGTTCATGAATATTTTGGTCACTATTATTTTAAATGATTTATTCCTAGGTTGAGTGTTGAGCTCAGGGTTGGTTCGAGTGTTTCAGTTAAAAAAAAAAACAAACCCACAGATTTGTAGGTGGGTTTAATCTTCATGAAACATGATGTTTAAATTCTATTAAAAGCACTGGAAAGCTTTCAATAACATTTTAAATGAAAAAGGCAAACACACGAAAAACCCCATTACACTTTAAAATCTGTACATTGTCAATACGGCTCAAGAATACCGTCTGGAATTGAACACTAGCTGGCAATTGGAGTGACAGCAAGATCTTGACCTCCTCTATGCTTTAGTTTCCTCATCTGTAAAATGGGGAAGTAACAATACCTACGCCATAACGCTGCTATGAGTATTAAATAATCCGATAGCGTTAAAGCATCTTCTGCCAAACTGGCACGCAGCAGTTTCCCTGAAATTTCTAACTGATATTATTAATGTAAATAAATTCATATTATGAATTGCAAAAAAATAAGAAAAAAGCACATTGAAATGTTAACACAGGCTGTGGGTTAGATCAAAGGTTATTTTTACTTCTTTATACATTTTTATAACTCAACAATTTTACATAATGAAGATTTCTTTTGTTCTAGTATATGGGGATAAAAACCGTTTTTAAAGAGAGAGGAGGAGAGAATTTTCTCTACATACCACTCTGTTCTCTCTCAACCCCAGTGGCCAGTAAGTCCGGCTCTCCGAGGCTGATATCATTGATCCGCGTCCCTACACACTCCATCTGGAGGACTTTGCACCACTCATCGGCCTCAAGATCTGTGGAAAGGCCCAAAAGATTAAACCATAGGCCCAGCACTCGCTCCAAAGCTAACAGCAACCCTGCCCGCACCCCCTGCCTCAGACAAACCTGATTCACAAGCAAAGGTCTTGGAGGTATCGTCATTGAAATAAATCCCTATGGCGTGTTTCTTGGTGCTCTTTGGCAGTCGAGCTACGTTCTTCACGTTGTTGAGCTCTGTAACCTGAAAAATGAACAAGCGGAAGTTTGACCACACTCTCGTGTGAATGTCCTCAATATACCACACAAAAGGTGAGGCACATCACAGACGAGCACAGCTCGACAGAGTGTCTATGTACCCGAAAGCTAAGAAATATTTAAGTGAATTTAGTGTTATCCTTAATACATAGCAAGAATGGTTAACACATATTCTTTCCTTACCAAATTTTCTGAAGCATATTAAGTGGCACAGGCTTAGAACTTCACAGAGGTAGAAAACTTATTCCAGTTTTTCTTTTTTCTTCCTTTTTTTTTTTCATCCTCCAAAAGACTCCACCTGATCAACAGTTCTCATGTCTATTTCCATCACTGTGGACAGCTTTCTTGCTCAGTCGACGGCAAAAGCCTCCAAATACTCCAGCCCTTCAGAGCATTCCCAGGATAAGTATCTTGAACACATTGACCCCGAGGAAGAGGAGGGAAGGGTGGTCCCATTCAAAACCAGACTATCGCATTCAGTCAGAGATGGCGTGTCAGGAGTCTCAAAACTGCCCCAACTCAAGGCTCAAGTCGCATATTCCAACACGAACAGTCCCTAACGAATCTGGTTTCTCAAGTACTTTCCCACTGTCTCGGACTTACTCTTAGCTTCTCAGCGGTTATGGAGCCTCTGTGTTCGAGTCTGAGCACTCTGCACAGTACAACCTGCTTCCTATCAGTAGGGAAATCTGCAACCCTAATGACTTTCTCTCTCCTTCGTCTCTCCCATAATCCCTTGGCCCCTTGGCTTAACACTTTTGTAACTTCCTCCCTCCCACAAAGGGTCTTGGCTCATTGTGTTTCCACAACAGTCATCCTTAATTCAGTTACGTCCTGATCCTCTGCTGCGTCAGAGGGGTGAGATATTTGGGTCTCTCCTGGGAGAAGGCTCAGGTGGCTTCAGGGTAAGTATTTATAAGATAAATAAGCCTTTCACAATGACAAGTTTAACCTCCCCTTAACATATCTCTTTTGTGCAGTTATACAGAAGAATCTGCCCATCATCAATCTTTGCCTGCTATGAGGCTGCACCATTTCTCCCATCTATTACTCTAAATTGAATAAATGCCTGGCTCAGGAAGTAGGTGGGAAGAGAAACAAATATCCTCCATGCACACACTAATCTGATTATTCCCTTTCCCTGCTTCTTAACCTCCATTGGCCCTTTTCATAGTATGAATGCAAATTTCTTGGCATGAAATGTCACACCAGTGCTCCTCCAAATCTGCCCAAATCAATCTTGTCAGTGACTCAGCACTACGTATCTTGCTCTCCAACCATACCAAGTCCCCCAGAGTCCACCAGATGCAGCTGTTGGTCTTGTTCGTTTATTTTTGCACTCCACCCAACACAAGGGTCTGCCATCTTCCCACAACTACATATTGATCTCTCCACTTCCATTTTAATCCCCATTAATTCACTGTGCACAAGGCAGACAATGTTTATAAAACATAAGTCTGATTCCAAAATTTCTAGGCATAAAATAGGAACCTGCAATGACTTCCCATCGCACTTGGGACAAAAGTCCAAATCCTTAGAATGACCATCAGGACCCCCTGTGGTCTTCCCCATGCTATCTCATCAATGTCCTCTCTGCCACCTTCCCCCTGGGTTCTATGTCCAGCCACACTGGACTTTATTCGGTTCCCAGAAGGTACCATGATTCTCCTGGTACGGAGGCTTCCCTACTCTTTCCTCATTTCACTCTCACTCCCACAAGTCTTAGCTGAAATTGCAGTGACCCGCAGAGGCCCTACTGGACACCTCCCACCCAACATCTAATGAGTCTCAAGGCTGAACCATCCAACGACATCCTATGTCTCTCCTCTGGGATATTAGTTTGGTGCATGGGCTTGCCTCAAGAGTAACAGTTCCATAGGGCAGGGAGAGGATTTTTTTTTTTTTTTTTTTTTTTGCCCACTATCATGTTCCCTGAGTCAAACACAGAGCAGGAACTCAACAAAGCTATGTGAACTAAAGGAATAAGAGACCAAACTCACCGACGAATTTACTCGCACGGTGCTTCTTCAAGGCAATGTCCTCTCTCTTTCCTGCCTCTTCTCTCCAGGGAAATTTCACCTTTCCTTCCTGGCCCACTTCCTCTGGAGAACATGCCATGACCTTAGTATCAATTAATTATTCCTTTCTCTATGTTCCCATATGTGCTGCATGAAGCACTACTTTATTACTTGTTGAACTTAATCTGTTTCTCGCTCCAACTCCCAGCTAGACTTGGGTCACCTAGCAGTGACTTACAGATGGACGAAGTCAATAAAACGCTGCCATCCTGAGGCCAAACATACTGAGCACCCACCCAGTGCCACGCCCTGTGCTTAGAGTTTTTGTATGGATCTTCACAAACCCCCGTGAAATAGATATTATTGTTATCAGGATTTTTCAGATGGGAAAACTGAGGCTTAGAAAGGCGAAAGTCCTACAATCAAGTTCACAGCCAAAAAATGGTGGAACCAAAATTTGAATGAAGCAAATTAACCCCAAAGCCTGTTCTTGTGACCCATCTGAAACACTAATGACTGATGCTAAAAACTTTCAGTCATAGGCTCTTCAGCCCCTGAAAATCATCCCCCGCCTGAAGACCTCTTTCTTTTCAACGTGGGCAGAAGCTGGGGTGGCCACAGATACACACGTGTGCCAGCTTTACTCTGACCCTGTGCTGAGACACGACATTAGGAGTCCACCCCCGCCTGAAACACAGCAATGACTGAAATACGTCACTTTATTACACATCCATTAAGGGCAAAGAAGAAAAGAGAGTCACTTGAAACAGCCAGGAAATGTAGGGGGAACTGTGTGAGTCAGGACGCAATCACCCACTTTGGAAACTGGTTTCGGAAATAAGCCATGCAACACCCTCGCTCAGAGGAGGCAAAAGGCTATTCACAGAGCACTCAGGGCCATGATTGTATGCGTCAAAGGACCACTGGGTTTTAAAGCAACAGTCTCTGTCCCTACGTCAGAACTAGTCCTCGGTGAGCATGTGCATGCACGCACACATGTGCACACAATACATGCATGCATGCACACACATGCACACGACACACACATGCATACACACATGTGCACACCACACACACAACACACACGCATGCATGCCCACACACGTCTTACAGAATGACAAACTATACTAATGCATAACAGAACCTTCCTCAGTACATTAATACATGCTAAAGTAGTAGTTATGACAAATAACCTTTGCAGAGATCTTTATGCCAAATAAAACTTTGATAAGATGTATTTATTTCCACTATCATTTCATTGTGCAAATGAGAAAAACAAGGGAGAACATAGTATTCCTTTAACAAAGAAATCGTTTACCCCAGAAGAATCACTTTTGAGAAAGCAAACATGAGTTTCGCGAAGGTTTCAAACCCTCATCTAATATCAACGCTATTCGAAATGGGGGCTACGTAAGTGTAACTGATTATCAAAGTGCCTATGTGGGACCCTCGCTACCTCAGAGAGGAGGCGCAGTCAGGACTGTGTGCACCTCTTTCAGCTGACCTTCAGTGTGAATCTCTTGCTTTTGCCTTGTATTTCGGATCAACCAGAGGTTATCTCCTTCCAGTCTCAAAACTGTTTAGGAAAAGTTTCCCTGAGCCTCTGGAGACAGAGATTTTACTCTTCTTTTGCAGCACAAAATAATAGATACACCCTGAACTCTACATGAATTATGCTTTTTCACATTATTTTGGTTCTCTATTAAAGCAGCTGGATCTACATTGTATGTCTTTCTGTATAAATTTGCAGGTAAAATAATTTCTTCAAGGTGTAACAGTATTCGGGGGTGGGGGGCGGGAACTGCTGAAGCATCATTGTAGTGGAACTGCATTCCCTCTCCAAAAATCTTCCCTGCATCCACTCATTCATCAAATTTTGATTTTTTACCACTTATTTACTCATTCATTCATTTATTTATTTTAGTATTTGCTCTGTACCAAGTATTGTTCTATTCACTGGAGATCAGAAGTTGAATGATAGACAAATTTCCAGCCCTCCTGGAGCTTATATTTCAGAAAGGAGAGAAAATAAGGAAAGAAACTTAGTACCAGGTAGGAATAAGGAAGTGAGGAAAAATAAAGCTGTACAGAATGATTTGGTGTAGGTATAAATTAAGCTGTTGTTTTAAGATAGGTGGGGTGGGGTGTAATCCCAGGTAACTGAGCTCAGTGAAACTTTGCTATTTTGCATAAAGAACCAAAGAAGCTCTTTCTGAAGAGAGCTTTTGAGCAGAGCTCATAAGATCTAAAGGAGTAAACCACATGGAAATCTGGGCACAGGAATTCCAGACACGGGTAATGGTAAGTGCAAAGGCCCTGAGGTGGCAACTACCTTGTTTGGCAAGGACTACGTTTGCTTACAGGTTTCAGCATTTGACTTCTGCCCTTGATATCTGCATTCAAGAGTAAACCACCCATGCAGCTCCCCTATATCTACCAAGCCGCCTTCCTCACACAGCTTGCAAAACTGATAGACCTAAAGAGATCAACATCTCTAAGACTTTTTTCAGTTTTTTGGTCAATCCAGTCAAAACTCATTTAGTTACTTTATTTTCTGTCTTTTGTTTTTAACTGAAAATGCAATTCTTGCATATAGTAGAAAATGTAACAATGCTAACAGTCAAGCAATATAAAGTCTGCCCACACCCTCAGTCCTTCTCACCATATCCACATACAATAATATGTAAGTGTGCACTCAGGCATACATAAACATACAGGTTTTTTACAGAAGTGGGAACAAACACATGCTCTATAGTGATTCAAGAAAACTATTTGTTTTAAATATAAACTTAACATTTTATATTTCTATTCCAAAATTTTAATTTGACTTCAATTGAAGTAAAGCGTGCTGTATGGATTTAGCTAGTCATGCTCTAAACCAGCGAGTACAGCCCTCTTAGATTAACATATCAACCTCAATGTATGAATCAGGCCGTCGTTTTGTTAAATGTATGAGGAGTCATTCCAGGTAATGAGTGCTGAGGTAGCATCCCAATCCCAGGAGTGCAATTCCCTTGTTCTGGTTCTTCTACGACATCTGCACTCCTGTATTTCTATTAATATCCTGGCTTCCCCCATCCATGTCCTTGTCTTCAAGTCACAGCATCCTGATTTCCTGCTGTCACAGTTCCTTCCTCTATCACATGCATGGCTTGTGCTGCTGTCGCTCAAGTTCTCCCCCAGGGGATCAGACTCCTTCCCAGGAGTTTGGATGGAGGAAAATAAGCTGATCACCTCCAGCTGTGCTGCCCTGAAGAGACACTTGGCTACCACTAGCTGAATCCTCAAAGAGTAAAAGCCCTTCCCAAGCCTGATCCCGGGCGCTCCTCCTTAGTCTCTGAGCAAATTCCTTCTCTGCGCAAGTTAGTCAGCCTCGGTCTCTGCAGACGGTAACCACAGACAGGTCACACCTTCCCAGAAGATTCACTGAGGGAAAATCACTGCCTTCTTTCATAGAATCCCCAACCTTTTCCCCGTTCCTAAGCAGAATGACTAGCCCTAGTAACCTAGTGAGAAATACGGTTATTTTACACCAAGCTTTATTTTCCATCCAATCTCTTCTACTCTGATATCACATTTTTTTTCTGACAATCTTTGCTAATATGATGCCACCTGAAATCTGGCTAATATCGTCCTTCCATATACATACATTAGCTGATTTACTGCTCATTACAACTCAGGTATGATTAGTCTAATTAGATATGGAATATAAGTTTAGAAGCATGTTCATAGGGAATGTGTACATATATACTGCAGTCTTCAACTGAGATGATTTTAGGAAGTTCATAAACAGGATATTTCACAGGGTGAAAAAGTTATTCCCTTTTCCAATCTATCAAATTTTGTTTATATCAAAGAGTAATTCTCTAGCACTTTTAAAACTGCTTCTCAATAAGATGCAGAAGGTATTTTAAGACTACTGGCAAGGGATGATAGGAGCAGGATGGCAGAACGGAAAGCCCCACACCCTTCTTCCCCTAATGGAGACAGCAGCTCACCAACAACGCACAGTCTCATTTCCTTCATGAGAAACTAAGAAAACTAGTTAAGAGGCTCATGCACCCCAGATGAGTGCAGAAACCAGCTGCATTGAAGTAGGAAGGAAGATCTGTGGCACTTGCTAGCCATAGTCTTTCCCCAACTCAGTGCAGTGCAATCAGGAGAAAACTCAGCCCCTGGCTTCTCCCTGGGGGAAAGAAAAGACTGGAACATGCGTTCAACATTCAGATTTTTACAGGGGCTACTGGAGAGACTGGTTTCTGTCCTGCCTAAATGTCAACACTTAACAAGAAAGGGGGCGGGTTTGGGGCCACTGAGAACAAAAGCAATGAGCTGAACTAGTACACACTGGCTTGTCATTCTCCTTCTCCCCAGCTCAGCAGTATGGATGAGAAAACAGAGTAACTAAACAACACGGAAGACCAATTGGACCTAACAGACTTTTGCAGAACATTCCAGCCAACAGCAGAATACACATTCCTCCCAAGTATACACGAAACATTCTCCAGGATAGATCATGTATCAGGTCACAAAATGAGTCTTAACAAATTTAAGAAGATTGAAATCATACCAAGCATTTTCTCCAACCACAATCAAACACAACTAGAAATCAATAACGGAAGGAAAACTGAAAAATTTACCATATGTGGAAATTAAGCAACACACTCTCGAACGACCAATGGGTCAAAGAAGAAATCAATAGTGAATACATGTTGAGATAAGTAAAAACAAAAACACAGCATACCAAAATATATAGGATGCATCACTGGCAGTACTAAAAGATAAGATTATAATGGTAAATGCCTACGTTAAAAAACAAGAGAGATCTCAGTTAAACAACGTACAGTTATACCCCATGAATTAGAATAAGAATAAACTAAGCCTCAAGTAAGCAGAAGAAAGTAAATAGTAAAGGTTCCAGATCAGAACTAAGTGAAATAGAGAACACAAAAGCAATAGGAAAAAAAATCAATGACAATAAGAATGATCTTTTTGAAGTATCAAGAAAATTGATCTTTCAAAAAAATTAGCTAGACTAAGGAAAAAAGTGAAAGTTCAAATAAAATAAGAAATGAAAAGAGACACTATCACTGATACCACAGAAATAAAAAGGATTATGAGACTACTTTGAATAGCTATACACCAAAAAAGCTAACGAATTGGATGACCTAGAAGAAAGAGATCCACAGATTCAATGCAATCCCCATCTGCTTTTTTTTTCCAGAAATATAAAAAACAATGCTAAAATTCATAAGGAACCACGAAGAACCCTAATAGACAAAACAACCTTGACAGAGATGAACAAAGCTGGAGGCCTCACACTTCATTACTTCAAAATATACTACAAAGCTACAGTAACCCAAATAATATGGTACTGTCATATAGACAGACCAAATATTAATAATATAGTATTAGCTTATAGACAGACACATGGAACAGAACAGGGAGGCTAGAAATAAACTGATGTTAATACAATCAAATGATCTTCAAGAAAAGTGCCAAGACTACACAATGGGGAAATGATAGTCTTTTCAACAAATGGTGTTGGGAAAACTGGATATCCACATGAAAAATAATCAACTTGTACCCTTAATTATGCCCTAAACAAAAATCAACTCAAAATGGATTAAAGCTTTGAACATAAGACCTAAAACTATAAAACTCCTAGAAGAAAACATAGCAAAAAATCTTTATGACATTGGTCTTGACAATGGTTTCTTGGATATAACACCAAAAGCATAGGCAACAAAAGTGAAAATAGAAAAGTAGAATAACATCAAACTAAAAAGCTTCTGCACAGCAAAGGAAACAATCAACAGAGTGAAAAGGCAACCTACGGCATGGGGAAAAATATCTGCAAACCATCTACCTGATAAGGGGTTAATATCCAAATTATATAAGCAACTCACATAACTCAATAGCAAAAAATATAATAAAAATAAATAAGCTAATTTAGAAATGGGCAAAGGACTTGCATAGACATTTTTCCACAGAAGATATACAATGACCAACAGGTATATGGAAAGATTCTTAACATCATGAGTATCATGGAAAGGCGAATCAAAACCACAAGTAAACATCAACTCATAGTTGTTAGGGTGGCTATTATTAAAAAAAACAACAAATAAAAAACACCTAAAAAATAGAAGTGTTGCCTAGAATGTGGAGAAGTTGGAAACTTTATGCACCTTGGTGGGAATGTAAAAAGGTGCAGCCACTATGGAAACCAGTATGGCGGTTCCTCAATTAAAAGTAGAACTACCATATGATTCATTTATCCCACTTCTAGGTCTTTATCAAAACAATTGAAAATAGGGTCTTGAAGAGATATTTGCATTTCCATGTTTGTTGCATCATTATTCACAATTGCCAAAAAGGGGGAAACAACATAACTACCCATCAATAGATAAATGAATAAAGAAAACATGGGATATACATACAATGGAATATTATTCAGCCCTAAAAAAGAAGGCAATCCTGTCATAAGCTACCAACAAAGATGAACCTTGAAGAAATTATGCTAAGTGAAATAAGCTAGTCACAGAAGGACAAATCCTGTGTGATTTCACTTATGTGAGGTTATCCAAGGCAGCCAAAGTCCCAGAAGGAGAAAGTAGAATGGTGGGTTCCAGGGGTTGGCAGAAGGGGGAATGAGGAGTTGCTGTTCAATGGATATATAATTCCAGTCATATAAGATGAAAAGTTCTACAGATCTGCTGTACAACAATGTACATATAATTAACAATACTGGACTGTACACTTAAAAGTTTATTAAGAGATTAGATTTCATGTGTTTTTTTTTTACTACACACACACAAACATACCACACACCTACAACACCACACACACACAAAGCCTACTGGCAGGCAGTAAAAAGTACCCAGAATATAAAAACATTATTTTCTTTCCATTGTATGTCTTTTTTAAGTTAAATTCTGTTCATGGCTAGTGATACTGGTTTTCTATTAATGATAATAATAAAATTTTCTCTTACAGTGAATTTATTCAAACAAAGAAGCCAAGCTGATTTAAAGCAAAATATTAAGTAAGTAAAAGTAAATGTGATACTGATTATGACAAAAATAATGAACAAATGATAAATGACTAAAAATTAGAAAAACACCATTAATCTAATACTATTGTTTTTAGAATTGACTTTCTTGTCATTTAATTTCCTACTAAGTCAACAGTCCTGGGGATTACCAATAAAGTCATATAATCACCCAGAACAAGTCTCATTTGCTTGGCAGAGGCATGACAATAGATTTCAACTGAAACTTCATTAAGATTTGGTTCCCACATGATATCTCAAAGGCCACCCAGCTGAATAGGGCCATTTGTTTGTTTGTTTTTTAAATTTTTTTTTATTTCAGCATATTACTGGGGTACAAATGTTTAGGTTACGTATATTGCCCTTGCCCCATCTGAGTCAGAGCTTCAAGCGTGTCCATCCCCCAGACGGTGGGCACTGCACCCCTTAGGTGTGAATATACCCATCCCCTCCTCCCTGACATTTGCCCAACGCCAGATGAATGTTATTACTATATATGTACTTAAGTGCTTCCTTGCCCCTTCCACAATTGAATTTCTCAAGTGAGAAAGACAATAAACCATTTCAAGCCCCATGACCAAAACCTGAAATATGTCTGAGAATTATGATTTAAAGGGAAAAATAACTGTTGCAAAGAAAAGTCTAAAGTAAAAGCCAGTTATAAATTTTCATGACTCACAGAAAGAGTTTTAATAGTAGAAGAGAACACAAGTCAAATTTTGTGATTAAACTGGTATGTAAATAGAATTTAAATAAATATTTTTAGTTTCCCTCTTACATGATCTCCCTGCCAAAACAATATCAGACCAAGTTAGAAAATCAAAACCTGTTTATTCTTTCAATTTAATCAATTCTTTCCATTTCTCAACTTTCTTTTCTTTTTCCAGGATATAGTTCAGCTTACTGGTTTCAGAGATCTTTCTCTTAAAATGGAGCCAAAATCTGTAGTTATCAAAGAAGACCAGAAATGTCTATATAGCTTACTGAAAATGTCAATATTAGGACCTGTGAAATACTTGATTTTCTCCAAAATTGGGTATTTAATTCCAAAATCCCAGGTTAGCATCATATTTAATTTGATTCTGGACATCCTGAGGTCATTTCTTGCAGAAATTATCATGCAGTAACTAAGAATTTACAGAAGATAGTGGCTCCTTGAAAACTCAGTTGGCAAAAGATAATGAACTCTCAGTAGGAAGTTTTCTTATGCATAGAGTATACGTCTCACTGTGGAGGTCGGAAAAGATTAGGTAAAGATAAACCTTGGCAGAAATGATTCTCTCTCTCTCGGATTTGCAGTTATATAAATGAAACCAAAGGCAAATGCTGCAGCTCACAGCAACTTTTATTTTCTGTCAAGATTGAGTTGTTTATCCACAATCATTCATTTTCTCCTAGCCCTTGCAACTCTTTCCTATTACTTTGGACTTGGCAACTTGCTTTGGCCAACAGAGTGTAAGCTGATACGCCATGTTCAAGAAGAACGTGCTTTAAATACACGTGTAATTAGGTCAGTCTCTCCCTCCTTGAACTTCAGTTGCACCGTGAGAACAACATTCCCTCCTCTCCTTCTTTCTGAATCTCTGAACCAACAGGTGAATCTCAACTGAGTCAAACTAATCCGGCTGCACTCAGTGCCCCCCAGCCGATCCAGACCTCATGTAACAAGGGCAAAAGATAAAGATGTGTTGCTGTAAGCTGTTAGGAGTTTGCAATTATTGCCACAGCAGATGTTGGCTAATACACCCTCTGTTTGATTTCCTTTTGGCCAAGCATTTTCATAGAGTTTTCTCTCAAATCCTACTGTGTAATAATATTGTTTCTTGTATGAAGAAAACCAGATTTCCTAGCCAAATACACAATAATCAGGGAACTCTACTAGAACATTGGTAATCGATTTTATTGTAGCAGTTGAATCATTTGGGCTTTTTTTTTTAAATTTTTCAAAGGAAATCTAACATAGTATCCTGTGCTATACCATAGAAGCAGAACTAGTCTAATGAAATGAAGAAATGAATCCCACCTCATCCTCTTCCCAATAGCTATAAATCCACTTCTCAAGAAGGAAGTCCACCCACTTCAACCACACACAGAACAGTGAATGATTACAACAAGATACTAAAGTCCCTGGATGACATAATGTCCTTCGTACCATTATTAAGCCTTTATTACAAGGATCGATAAAGTGAAAATCAAAGAAGAAAATTAATTATGATTTCACAGATGGCAAGGAGGTGTGGAGCCACACTCAAACCTGGGACCTCTGGCTTCTAAATGGTATTTTTTCCCTAATACTACTCTCCATAGCATGTGCTCCTTAAAAAGCAAATAATAATAAATGAATGAATAAATGACTGACTGAGCAAATAAATAAATGAATAAAACTAAAGATGCAAATTGTTTCGGAGACAAATATGTTAAAGGAGATTTCTGCAAATGTAAACTACATGTTTAAAAGTGCATCACTTGGAAGTGGAAAAAATGGGAACACAAATCTTGATTTCTAAGTAAAAATAAAGAATTTGTCAATTCAAAAGAAGGCAGTCTGAACTAAACTCATCTTTCCTACTTGAACTTCAAAGGTTGAAGAAAATTCAGCTCCAGAAGACACTTGCTTTCACGTGGGTATACACGGCACCACAGGTGAAAGCCCAGGCTGCTACTCAAGTGAAATTCTGCTTGAGACGCCCAGCAAAGGAATCTGAATGTCAGGTCCTGTGGACCCAGGACATGAGGGAAGGACAGAAATCTCAAGCCTGCTGTCCAGTGAGTCTCTCTTTGTGTACACACCTGTGTAGTCACTGCCAAGATTGACATAGAAAAACAGTTTCAGTCAATTCCACGTCTTGCTGGTCAGTAACGCCCACAAATAAAACCACAACTCGGACTTCTAGCTCCACTGGTTAGCTCTTTAAAAAAAAAAGCATATAAATAGAGTCACATCATATGTATTTTTCTGTGTCTAGATTCTTTTATGCAATATCATGTCTGTGAGATTCATCCATGCTATTGAAAACATAAGAAGTTAGGGTTTCTGTATAGTAGTCCATTGTGCGAATGATTATTTCATTTAAAATTTATTTTATAGTTTTGTTTGCTTTCATTTTATGTGTATCTCTTATAGAAACATACAACTGATCTGATTTTAAGAAACATATAGTTGGATTATTATATTTTTGTCCAATCTAAGATATTGTCTTTTGACAGGTGTTGAATCAATTCAAATTAATTACTGACTGACATTTTGGGAATTAGTTCAGTCCTCTTTTAGTCTTTCTAATCCCTTTAATGCTTCATTTCAGAAAAAGTTTTCTTGTTTTCTGAGCTCTGCTCTTTTCTCTAGGAATTTTGTGTTCATGATTTTCTTTTCCAAAATTTTATTTGGAAGATTTTTCAAACACAGAAAAGCTGAAAGAATAACACAATAAACACTAATGTGTCCTCCACCTAGAATCAATAATCATTAACGTTTTCTACTTTTATTTTATTTGCTTTATCTCTATCTTTACATATAAATGCAACAGTGTTTGTGTGTGCATGCATACATACACATGTACACACGCTTAGTTTTGGTTAAAGAATTCGAAAGTAAATTATAGGCATTAAGAGACATCATCTCTACAACTTCAGCAAATATTTCTTACAAAGAACAGGTTCTCTCACATCATTTCAATGCTATTTTTACACCTAAGAAAATAGGCAAGAATTCTTTGTATCATCTAATTTCTATCCCATATCCAAAGTTCCCTAAAAGTCCCCAAAATGGTTTTTTACAGCTGTGCCCATTATTGTCCAGTATCACTCCAATCCCGGACCCAGTGAGGATTCATGCTTTGCATTTCTCCTTGTATCTCTCTCTTTTAATTTAGAAGAATCCCCCACATTTTTAAGTGATACTTGCCTTTGGAAAAGATCACTTATTTTTCTTGTAGAATGTTCCATGTTCTAGATGTCTGTTTTCCCATGGTGCCCTAATTTTTCTATCCTGTATACTTCTTCTAACAGGAAAGTTACACTTAAAAGTTTGATGAGATTCAGGGAAACATTTTTGTTAAGAATGCTTTGTGCGTGACATTGTGGACTTCCCACTGCATCACATCAGAAGGCAGATAAGGTCAGAACAACTTCTGTGGCTGAGGCTCAGTTTGAGACCTTGGAGGTAGCTGCCATTTGTCTTTATGGTAAAGTACCAAGTTTTCTATTTGTAATTAGAGCTGGTGATGTTTTGGCATCATATAACCATCCTGTCTCCCAATCACATTTCAGCAAATAGTCTTCGTATCCACTGCAGGCTCTCCTCTGCATGAAAATATTATTCTTTCAAATCCTCCAGGTTTGTTCACTTGAGCCCACATATCTATGACTGCCAGGTTCAAGGTAAACATTCACAGAGGATGCTTTTCCTGTCCCCACCCTACACTGCTTTTTATTAAAGTACTCTGGAAACACAGATCCCAATTATTACTAGAATCACTATTACTCATTTTTTTTATTTCAAAAAATGTGTAATTACAGCATCTAATCAGGTGAGCAAGTTCAACTCTCCAGAATTTACTCCGTATATTTAGCTGACATAAGTGCCCACCATATAGTCCTTTACGCTTGGCCATTCTCATTCTGTTTTTAACGTGGATTTGTCAATAGGTGAGCCGTGTGCACACTCAGGTAGCTCACTCGGGAAGACAGCCATGCTTTTGCCACTCACATCACTGTCAGTCTCTTCGTGGGCATTTCAGCAGGGACTCCAGCTAGCTGTTCTCACAATTGCAAGTTCTAATTGTACTTGCTTAGGACACGGAGAAAACTGAGCTCAGGTGGATATGAGGGTTCATTTCATTACAGTTCTAGACCTACTGAGAAGGGATATAGGTGATGCTTTGGTCTCAAGCCTTTTGGTGGCCCTTGCATTCCATCATTAGCCGGGCCCTCAAATCCTCCGCTGGCATCCTTCCTTCAACAGAGACTCATGGCAGACGGTGGAGGCAGGGCAGCCCGCCTTTTCTGGAGCAATGCAGGAGGTGACAGAAGGCTACCTTGTTGGTGGTGTGCTTTTTGGCTCCAGTATGTGATTCTGTTGGACGGCACTGCCTGAAAATCAATTTGAGCAAACTTTGGTCCTCTCTTCTCAAGATATATTCCAACTGCGTGTTTTCCTCCCACATACCCTGAGTTCCACTAAGAAAAATGGCTCTCTTTTTCATGGCTGGAAGAAATAAAGCTGCACATCGAAGTCCTGTTTATCTCGCAGACAGCTCTTTGGAACTTTCAGAATGCTCCCATGCAGCTCTCTGCAAACACAGCCCTACTGTGATGCTATAGGTCGTTTTATTGAAGAGATACGATTCTACTGAAACAATGTCAATGCTCAAATGGCTTGATGATCTTAAAGGCCCAACTTTATCCTATCATTAAAGCCCAGTAGAACTCCATTTCATTTATGTGGTCTTTTTCTGTCCCACCGAACAAGCACACTCCCTGCTTAGGGGCTTTGCACCTGCTCTTCTTTTGCCTGGAAACTCTTCCTCTAGATACGCCACGGGCTCACTCCCACCCTGCCTTCATCTACTCGCACGTTATCTTCCCAGTGACACAATCCTCATTACTCTGTTTAAAACTGCAGCCCTCTCCTTCCATATTTCCTATCCTCTTTTCCTGCTTTAATTTTCTCCTTGGCATTTATCAGCCACACCAACACACTGTATGATTTACTTATGTATTTCCTTTTTGTCTGTCTCTTCCCGACTAGAGCAAGGTCAGGGCATCATTTGCTGTGTTTACCAACCATATCTTCAGTGCCAGCAGCTGTGCCTCACACAGGGCAGACCCTCAATAGTGCTTGTGAAATTAAAGCTCTGGCCTGGGGCGGTGGTTCATACCTGTAATCCTAGCACTTCAGAAGGCCCAAGCAGTAGGATCGCTTGAGGCCAGTAATTCGAGACCAGCCTGAGCAAGAACAAGACTCCATCTCTACAAAAACTAGAAAAACTAGCTGAGTATGGTTGTGTGCACCTGTAGTCCCAGCTACTCAGGAGGCTACAGCAGAATTGCTTGAGCCCAGAGTGTGAGCTTGCAGTGAGCTATGATCACACTACTGCACTCTAGCCCAGGCGACAGAGCAAGACCCTGTCTCAAAAAAAATAATATTAAATTAAATTGAAGCTCTGCCTCCTGAAGTGGACACAGTCATCATTTCCATTGTAAAAGCAAGGAGACCGAGGCACCGTGATGTCATTAAAATGCCCAGGGTCGGACCATTCCAAATCAGTGGCAGACGCACTAGATTTGACTCCAGACAGGCAAATTCCAGAGAATGATTATTCAGACCAAGCCCACCCAAGTACAGCAGGACCACGCAAGGAGAAAGATCCAATAATCTGATCTACAAGGTTCCCATAGTCTCCCAGACCTACAAAAGGGGCTGTCTGCCTTGCCTGCGGGTCATCTGTAGAATCTTTCACGACAGACATTATGATATCATGCTAACAGCGCGGCAGTGGCTACCATTCATCTGGTTCTCAATTATGTGCCAGGCACTGGGTTCTAAGCATTTCATATCAATCATGTCATTTAATTTTTTCACAACCTTTCTCACTAGCAGGCACTATTGTGTTCCCATTAGACATGTAAGAACAGGTTAACTTGTTTATACAGATGGAAAATAGCACAGATAGTAACTCAAAATTGGACTACTCTTGACTAAACCAAATGCCAACAAATGAACACAGAGAAAAAGATCAGAGAGGCCATGATTCCTAGTGGTGTGAGTCACGAGATCTGAAGAGCATAAATTAAAAGGCTTAAGCAGGCACATGGAACAGTCAGATATCTATGCATCAGAAAGATTATTCTGTCTGCCAGTGGTTCTCCATCTGGGGAAGATCCCCCACCCCGGCTCCGTTCCACCTCCTGAGACATTTGACAATGTCTGAAGATATTTTTGGTTGTCAAAACTGAGACGGTGCTACTGGCGTCTAGAGTGTGGAGACCAGAGTTGCTGCCAAACATCGTACAATGCACAGGATGGCCCCCACAACCAAACTGTCAACAGTGCCGAGGACATACACAGTAAAAGCAGGCACTGACCCAGGTGTTGCATCATGACACTACAAGTGCCATTTAAGTGAAATCTCTGGGAATGGCGCCTCCTGCAGGTAAGCCCTGTGCAGCAGGCTTGGCCATCCACATTGACCCCAGCCCCAGGGAGGTGCGGAGCAGGACCTGAGGGCAGGAGATGAGGTCTGGAGAGCCCGTAAGCAACATGGCAAAAAGTGATTAAGACTTTTGCTTAGGTTAAAATAGGGAGGAACAAAAAGGCAGGGAGCAATTTCAGAGCTACCTAATTACCTACACAGTTCCTGGTTTCTAGCTTTTTGAGTACCAAATACACAAAGTACTATGATTCCATAAAAAAAAAAAATACTCAACACTCTCCTAAATTTCTGATAAATCTATAAGTATGCCATCTAATTAGGAATTCCCCAAAATGAACTGCCAAATTAATTTGTCTGTCTAAAGCCATACTCCAGATGTCTTATTCATCATAAATGATAGTATTCACTGAAATACATGTTTAACCGCCGGCGATTAACAAAGTGGTCATACTTTAAAAGTTTCATTTGCTATCAATACAGTTTTTTATTAACAACTTGGAAAACAATTGCAAATTACACAATTCGATTTTCCAAATGAATTATTTTGTAACTAGACAGGGAAACTGTTGAAATTTCTTTTGGAGTTTCAAGGGAGGATTAATACAATTGGATTTTTAAAAAGCACATTCCCTTAAGGAACTGGTATGTTCCTGTCAGAATTATGCAATGAGTTTGCATTGTGTGGGAATATTAAGTATGTTTCTGGTGTGTGCAAAGTCAAAAGCCATTTAGGGAAACAAGGATTTGATTTCCAATTTTTCCCCTTCTTTTACTGATGGTAATTTATAGGTGATGATTTATTTATGTTTACCAAGTGAAAATGAGGCTTCTACCTAAAAGGCAATTTTCTGCCTTGCCTTTGTAAGCTATATCCTAATTATTTTGTCCCTTGTGGGACTGAATGAATTAAGTGAGCAATTCACATTGTATATGCAAATTGCAAAGCTCGGCAGAAGCTTCAAATTACTTCATTCTTAAAAAAAAAAAAAATAAAGCCATGATCCTACTGAAAATGAAAAGGCACGAGCCCCTTTAACTTTTGTAGGTTGTCTCTGAAAATAAAAATATGAAAGCCATCCATTTCTGAGTCCACAATGTTTCTGAAGTATTAAACAATACTAATAATAATAATTATTATTATTACACAATTATGTTTAAAATTCCATCCTAAGTGAAATATCTCAGGAATGGAAAAACAAACACCACATGTCCTCTCTAATAATTGGAACCTAATTGATGGGTACACATGGGCACAGAGAGATGTAAATGTCATTGGAAACCAAGAGCAGGGAGGAGAGATAAGGGGAGGGACAGAAACCTACATATCGGGTACAATGAACACTACAGGTGATGGGAACACTAAAAGCCCCGACTTAAGCATTATAAATGGTATCCATGTAACAAAAACATTTGTACTCCCTTAATATGCTGAAACAAAAAAATTTCAAAGTACTTATAATGCTCTAACAAATATTTCTATTAAAATTTCCAAAAGATTTTGTATAATGTATTCCAAAACTTTGAACTTTTTCATACTATGTTTCCTAAAAAAGCACTAATGGCTTAAAGATACAATGCCAGTAAGCAGAGACAGACAGGAGAGACAGGCTCAGTTCTAATCAAAAGTTGTGAGCACAAGATATTTTGTCAGAAGTCTCCCCTCAGGACCTTTGAACATAGCAGTTTAAGCAAACATTGTATAAAAGATTTCCTAAGAAAGAACAAGTGTAGACAGTTACATCCCATCCCCCATATAGATGGCTTCATTCTTTCCAAAAATATCTACATGTCCTTGGCCACTTAAAATAAATTGGCCTACGCCTGTCTGAGTTACAAATTTGGACTGTCTCCCTGAAGAGTATATCTTTATTTGTACATGTGAAATAGCTGAAATAATCCATTTGTTCATTGTGTCTTCCTTAAAAATAAAGTGCTTAAACTGAAAAGTTTACATCTGAAATTTATAGAAAGAGTAGAATCTGAAGTGAGGGACAATTTCATAAGCTGTCAGTGGGTGTGTGATTTTTGTGTAACCTTTCTAGAGACAATCTGGCAGTAGCCACAAAAAACTCAAAGGTGTAGGATATTAACCTGATAATCTTACTTCCAAGACTCTTTCATCCAAAAACTTTAGCATGAGCACATAAAGAAAGATGCATGAGTTCTTTACTATACCAGAATCTGTATTAACAAAAAATCCCAAACCTGTTTGTCCATCAATTTGTGCATGCTTAAACAGATTATGGGGTATCACTATTGAAGAGTACTCCAGAGCTATTAAACTAATGAAGTATAGCCATTAATTATTGACTAAAAATTACAGTCAAAACGTGAGGGAAAGGAGACTAGTGTAATTAGTGTGATCATATAATTTATCTCATAAACCAGAATATTTTCAATATGAAAGGAATTGCCCCTAAAATTTATGCAAGAACCACATACTCACCAAGTGTGTCCTGGAGAAATCTAGATTTATGGTCTACTTAAATATAATATATAATAAGTATAATATGTAACAAATTACTCAATTTTTGCAGTTAAATTATAATCTATATATGTGTGAGAATATGTTTGTATTTGTGTAGACAGAGGAAAGAGTTTGAAAAATGTACAATAACCTATTTGTATTTTTTTTTTTTTTGAGACAGAGTCTCACTCTCTTGCCTGGGGTGAGTGCCGTGGCGTCAGCCTAGCTCACAGCAACCTCAAACTCCTGGGCTCGAGCAATCCTGCTGTCTCAGCCTCCCGAGTAGCTGGGACTACAGGCATGCGCCACCATGCCCGGCTAATTTTTTCTATATACATTTTTAGCTGTCCAATTAATTTCTTTCTATTTTTGGTAGAGACGGGGTCTCGCTCTTGCTCAGGCTGGTCTCGAGCTCCTGAGCTCAGGACGATCTGCCCGCCTCGGCCTCCCAGAGTGCTAGGATTACAGGCGTGAGCCACCGTGCCCGGCCCTATTTGTATTTTTTTCTGAGGCCAGAGACTAGGGCCCAACATCAGATTTTTTCATTTAACTTGATATATTTCAGAATTGTTTACATTCATTAAAAGGAACGCATGTGATTTTTATAATTTAAAGAGTAAGAAATGTAAAGAGAAAAAGAGAGGAAGAAAACTGCCAAAAAAAATTTAAAATGAGGTAAGTAGATATCTATATTTTTTTTGGTAAATTATTTGTAGAGGTAGGGTCTTGCTATGTTGCACAGGCTGGTCTCAAACTCCAGGCCTCAAGGGTTCCTCTCACCTTGGCCACCCAAAGCACTGGGATTGCAGGCATGAGCCACTGCACCTAGCCAAGTTTCTATCTTTTGTCAACACAACTTCTTGAGCTGTGACTCTCTTGACTAACAACAGCCTGTGATTTCTCCTAGACCCAAAAATCATTTGATTAATTTTTCATCGAGTTGAGAAAAGCCACCCTTTTTCTTTTGGCATCATTTACAAAGAGCTGCTATGTGTTCTTAGATTCTATTCAGGTGTTTATGTGCACATGCACATAAAGGTGAAACCAGGAAGACTGAATGCTGGAGAGACATGCTAATGATAAATTCATTATCATTATCAAAACACATATGAATTGGGGGGAAACCATCTATGATCAATGAATTTTGTAAGTAAAGTTCATTTTTGCCTTGTTTTCTTATTTTGCCATGTGTATATGTGTGTTTCTGAAGAATACAACTAAGTCGAACAAACTAATAGTCCAGTGACAGACTAAACAGCTTAAATTTTCATAAACTCTCAAAAACCTGAGGTTCTTTCCAAAATGCAAGGACAACTAATCGTTACTAATGATTAGTCAAACAATTGTGGAGTGGAAAAGAAAATCATTTAAACTAGATGATTGCTTTATCAGATCATAGGCCAAAAATGACTGGTTTATATACATTACGAATTTTTGCATACACATATACAAATTAGGTACTTAATTCAAAAGGGTTTAGAATTGAATAATATTTAAACAAAAGAATCAGGTAAAAATTTATTAAAATGTGCAGGATGTGGAGGCTGCAACATTATAAGATGCTGAAGAAATAAACCAAAGAATCTTCAAATAAATGGAGAATCATACTATATTAGATAGACTCAACATAGAAAGATGTCAGTTCTCCCAAAATTTGATCCATAGATCTAATGTAATTCTTCTAAAATCCCAACAAGGGTTTTCTATAGGCACAGACAAGCTTAGTTTAAAATTTTATGGGAAGACACAGGCACCATTATAGAACAGACAAAATAGCCTTGGAAAAGAGAATAAAGTGGAATGAATTGCTCTACCTAATATTAAGGATTACCATAAGCTACAGTAATCAAGAGATCATGATACTGGCATAGGGATAGATACGTAGACTGATGGAAAAGCATAGAAAAATCCAGGAACGGACCCACACAAATAGGCCCAAATAATTTTTTGACAAAGGTGAAAATTCAATTCAATAGGCAAAAATAAATTTTTTCAATAAATAGTAGTGGAATAATCAGACAAACGCAAGTAGAAAAAATTAAACTCAAGCGATATCTCAACCTTATAAATTCAAAATGAATCATGGACTTAAATGCACAACTTAAAACCATACATTCAAAAATTGAGAAAATTCTCCGGATCTAAGGTTAGGCAAAGAATTCTTAGACTTGACACCAAATGCATGATCTATAAAAGTAAAAGTTCATAAACGAGACCTTGTCAAAATTAAAACTTTTGTTCTGTAAAAGATCCTGTTAAGAGGATGAAAAGACAAGTTATGCTCTGGGAGAACATGTTTGCTACCACATATCTGGCAAAGGACTAGTATCTAGAATAGATGCACACACACACAGAAAAGGGTAAAACATATGAAGAGACATTTCCTAGAAGAATATATACAGAAGGATGTTCAGCATCAAGCCATTAGGGAATGCAAATTAAAACCACAGTGAGATACCACTATTAAAATGACTAAAATAGAAATACTGACACCACCAAACGCTGGTGAGAATGCAGAGAAACTGGATCATTCACATATCGTTTGCAGGAATGCAAAATGTATAGTCACTCTGGAACGCAGTGGGGCAGTTTCTTATAAAACTAAACATGCCACCACCATGAGACCCAGCAAGTGCATTCTTGGAAATGGATTGCAGAGATGGGGGTGGCAGCGGGGGCCGAGCGACAACTTATGTTCATTCGACAACATGTGCATGAATGTTCATGGAAGATTTATTTGTAACAACCAAAAACTAGAAACAACCCAGGTGTTCTTCAGTGGATGTGCATAGGCTAACTGTGGTAATGCACAGTATGGATTACTACTCAGCAACAAAAGGGAATGGACTATTGATACACATGACGACTTGGATAAGGCTCAAGGGAATTATGTTGAGTGAAGAAAGCCAATCCCAAACTATTGTTATATACTTACTATTCCATTTATATAATATGCTTGAAAACAACAGAAAAGAACTGTAGAAATCAAAAATAGATTAATTGCCCCCCTGGTTAATGTCAAAGTAAAAAAAGGAAAGAAAAAAAAAAAAAAAAGAAAAACGGATTAGCGCTGGCTGAAGTGAGGGGGTTGGGGATGTGGCTCTAAAGGGGCAACAGAGAGTCCTTTGGTTGATGGACCTGTTCTGTATCTTAACTGTGGTGGTGTGTACAGCTACCCACAGGTGATAAAATGCCTAGAACTAAATACATACAAAGCCGTGAATACAAGTAAAATTGGGGATATTTGAATAAGAACAGGGGATTGCATCAATGTCAATATCCTAGTTGTGATACTGTACTATAGATTTGCAAGATGACACCATTGGGGGAAACTGGGAAAATGACACCCGTTATCTCTGTGTTATTTCTTACCAATTGATACACATTTACGACGTATTCCTTGGAACATGTATCTCCACGTGCCTCTGGGAACGTAAGGAAGAGTAGGGTGAAAGTGAACATTCTGGATCATGGTTCTTCACCATCCTCCATGCCTGCTTCAATCGAAGCAGCTCCCCTTTTATCTGTTTGACTACTGGGCCATCCGTAAAGGTATCACACGAAGTAAAGATTCTACTCCTGGGAGACAGTGACCACAGTGGTTAGGAATGTGGGGTATGGAGCCAGGATGCCTGGGCTCTCACTCTGTGACTTCACGACAATATAATCGTGGGTTTGTTAATCAACTTCATTCATTTTCAGCTTCCTCATCTGTAAAATGGGTATGACGATAGTTCCTGTCTCATAGGACTGTTGTGGGATTGAATTAACATATATAAGTACTTTGTTCAATGACTGTTTGGACATAATGAGCCCTCAATAAACACCAACTATTATGATGACCAAAGTAAAGCCCCTAGCTTAATGGTATTGTCCAAAGATAGAGTGTATTTTAAAAGGAATTGTATTACTAACTTATTACTAAGGGTTTAATGAATCAAACACAGCATAAAGTGCTTATCTTATGTTACTTTAAAAAATTTTCCCATTAACCTTGTGAGGAAAGTCCTATTATCATTATCCCCATTTTATAAATTAGGGACTTAAGGCACAGAAAGTTTAAATGTGCAACATAAGGCCACTCAGGTGATGAACTGTCTTTATGACTCAGAACCAATAGTGTCCTATTCTCCCCTTCACCACAAATTTAACCAATATTTAATGCACACACTATATTCCATCTACTGATAAAGATGCTAAGGCCACAGGGCTGAACACACAATGCAGGATTTCTGGCTTCTTGGAACTTACTGTCTATTAGCAATAAACAAATAAACAAATAAATGAATGGCATAATTTCAATAGTGATAAATGCTATGCATTTAAGAGGTAGTATTTCCCCCTCATCTGCAGTTTCGCCTTCCACGGTTTCAGCTAATCACGTTCAATTGTAGTCTGAAAATAGTTGAGAACAGTACGATAAGATTTTGAGAGAGAGTGCGCATCCAAACAACTTTGATTATAGTATATTGTCACAAACTGTTCTATTTTATTATTGCTGTTAATCTCTTACAGTGCCTAATTTATAAATTAAACTTTATCATAGATATATGTATAGAAGAAAAAACATACAATACATAGGATTCAGTACTATCCATGGTTCCAGGAATCCACTGGGGGTCTTGGAACATATCCTCTGCAGATAAGGGGGGACTATTGTACTAAAGAAATGGGATTATGAGTCACATGGAGTACTAATATCTGAATGAAAAGAAGAAACCATGAGGAAAAGCTTTGCAGACCAAAGGAACAGCAAGTGCAAAGGCCCTGAGGTAGGACAAGTGAAGGAAGGCCAGTGTAGCAAGGTGGCAAGTGGCATAGGATGGTCTCAGAAATGTGCTGGAGCAGAATTATGCAAGACCTTGGAGTCCATGATACTGGCAATGAGTTCTGAAATAATTCTAAGCATGATGGGAAGCCTCAAAAAAATCCTTAAGCAGCGTAGCTTCGAAACCATCTTGTCCTTGCAACTCACAGGTGATATGTGATCCAATGTTTGTGACTCATGCCTCGGTAGATGTCACAACATGGGATTGACACCACCTTTAATCTTTTTGCAACCATGGCCATACAACACGGTATATTTATTCTTTCTCTCTGATTTTGCTTTTTGTGTCTTTGAAACGTGTCATGCCGTCATACAAAATACTCAGCTTTCCAATCACAAGTAGGGTACTCCTACAGAGGAGGCATAGAGAACACATTTACCCTTGACAGTTTTAATGGTGTTTTTGACTAACATAATATTTCATGAAGAATATGTGTATCTCTGATGAAAATCTTACCGTAGCTAAAGTATTTGCAATGTTTTCTAACATAATGAATGTACATACGTAAACTATAACTGAAAGAAAATAAAAGGCTAGGACACAAACAAAGCATGATGGCAGTTTTGTTTATAATTTACACATCTTAAAATAGTAGACTTACTAAATATAGTGTTGACTCCTGGGAAGATGATTGCTTTCTCTTTCTATTATTAGTTCAAGAGGTAAATCAGAGATTTTTTTTTTTTAAAAAAGGGAAGCTGCAGGCCAACACAACCAAAGAAATAGTCAATTTGGCCCACATTGTATTAAAAAATTACACTTTAAATATTAAAAGTTTTCAACTAAAAAGTCTTTATTTATGGTTTCTCTTACCATGCAGTATGTGACAACTCTGAGCCCACATTTCTGTGAGACAACAACAACCTGGTGTTGGATAACGTGAAAGTAAAAAGAATCGACGAGTAAAGGGAAAAAAAGGGAAGAGTGGAGGAAACACCTTTAACATACAAGGTTGATGCAAGAAACATCTAACATTTATGGGGAAAGGTACAGAGTTAAGTATGTTGTTGAATGTTACACATACAATCCATAGAATATTTCTTGAAAATAATGTAATCATCGAAATTCTTAAGGAAGAAAGGTTGGTAAGAGACTGTATCAAGACCCAAATCGTTAACTTTCTAAAGGAGAGAAATCTGTTGATGATGCCGAAAGTTAATAAGACATAAAAGAGAGGTACGCACATATCATTTAGAGTTTCAGAAGCAACTACTAGGAAAATGAACACAAAGAATGAAGATGGTGATTGAGCCAAGAAAGGTGCATTTCCCAGGGCTGCCGTAACAAAGTACCACAAACTGGGTGTCCTGACCAGCAGAAGTTTAATCTCTCACAATTCTGGAGGCGAGTCCAAAATCAAAGTGTTGGCAAAGTTGGTTGCTACTGGAGGCTCTGAGAGGGAATCTGCTCCATGCTTTTCTCCTGGCATCTGGCGGCTGCTGGCAATGCACGCCGCCCTTAGCTTGTAGACATGTCACTCCCGTCTCCACCTGTCTTCACCTGGCTTTCTCCCCGTGTCCATGTCTCTTCTAATAAGGACACTAGCCATTGGATGAGGGTCCATCCACTCTCCTCCAGAAACCTCACTATAACTTGAATACATTTTCAAAGATCCTCTTTCCAAATAAAGTCACACTCAGGGCTTAGGACTTGAGCATATCCTCTTTTGCAGGTCACAATTCAACCCACAACAAAAGAGTAGGACTGGAGTTAGCACAATTGCTTGTCATGACAAGCTTTTTAATACCATTTGATTTGTTTAACCTTGTGCATGTTTTATATCGATTTTTAACATGTAAGTATCTGTACAAATGTGAAGGGGTCATCTTCGTTATTAGAGGGTCTTCTCCTCAAGGCAAGACCACGCTTAGGCTCGCATGACCGAGAATTTGGCATGTGATTTGCATGGCCCTTTTTATTCCCAACCTACCGGGGTTCTCCTAACATTTCTATCATGCGATACTACTCTAAGTAGGCCACAAATCACGTCCTGGGAACTCCATGTGTCCTTGGAATCCAAAGCCCCTACTGTGTGCCACCCACTCCACTGGGCCCTGAGGATAGATCCAAAGATGAACAAAGCACAGTTTCTGTCTTTAAGGAATTCAAATCCAACAGAGTGTGACTGTGTCAGGACACTCTTGGTTGTGAGTAACAGAATCCCCTACCCAGGAAATTTTACTGTGTCTCTAATAATCAGGATTTGACTCTGCTGCACAAGGCAGAAAATCCAAAATGATGGAGGCTTAAACAAGATAGAAACTCATTCCTCTCACATGAAAGAAACCCAGAGATGGACAGCCTCAGGCTGCCCTGGTGTTCTTGGGTGTCAGACCAGCCCCGGACACCCAACTCTAGGCCTGTTGCTGCGCTATCCTCCATGTGTGGTCTTCCCAGCATGGAGGGCCAGGATGGCTGACACCCATTTTCTAGCCAGCAGGAAAGAGAAAGAGATGCAGAAGGACACGGCATCTTCCTTGCTTTCCCACCTTGGACCAGAATTTAGTCGTATGACCACACCTCGCTGCATAGGAGTCTTTACTTTGGTAGCCTTCTGTCCAACTAAAAAGCAGACAAACATTACCAAGGAAGAAGGGTCTGAGTAAGGGATCAGCCCCAACTAGACCAAATCTAGCACCACCATGAAGGCACAGCATTGCGTTCAGTGTGACCAGAGTACCCACAAGAAGGGGCCCAGCAGACAGGCTGATGCACAGTGGGTCAAGAAGAGTGACAGGGAGGTGACAACAAAGCAGACATGTAGTGGGGTTGACAAATGTTTGCCACATGGACCAGGAAGGGAAGGGTGTTCCTGCAGGGGAAGGAGTGACGCAAATCTGAATTGGATGTGGGAAGGATACGGAAGAGAGTGGGTGAAGGACGACTCCCTGACTTCCGTCTTGAATAACAGAATGGCTCTTGGTGCCATGCCATGAGACAGAGAACCCCAGAAAGGAACCAGGCTTGGGTAGGAAATACAGTTAATTCAGTTCTGAACATGTTTCCGGAGCCTTTGGCATTCTGGTGCAGACGTGTAACTCCTTGACTAGTAAAAGCACTCAAATCAGAAAAAATATATATATATTTTTTTATACCACAGTTAACCTCTTATATCTCCTTTACCGGAGCCCTAAAAACATGAGGTATGGGAGCGTTTACCACTTGGGGAAAGTATCAGAGTAATTAGCCACCATTTAATTTATGGAGATGAGCAGAGTCACGTCCTCTTTGGCACTTCCTTTCTCTGGAAGGAAACTTCCAGAACATAGCCTGGTGGGTAGTTTCTTGCACGAGGAGGGGATGACTCCAAAGTGGATGTTTGAGTATTGAAAGAAGGGGCTACGTCCTATTTTAAGATTTTGAAAAGCCATATTGCAGACGGTCATAGCAGAAGAGAAAAGAGGGAGGGAGAAACCGTGTAAAAGAGAACGAGTCATTGGTACAGACGGGGTTATCTCACACTCACGCATACACACGAGACACACCGGCAGAAATGCCTTAGGATTTTAGTTTGCTGTGTGAATCCTAGAATCTTATTTTTGGAGAAACCAAGAACAAGGTCTGGCATTGAGCTTGGGAGACCCAAGAGTGACCCAGTCTCTGAAAAAGGACAGAATGACCGAACAAATAAGACTAAAGGGGTGTGGCGGAATGACGAAAGTAATAACGGCAACTATTCTGCACAGTTACAGGGTCGTTCATTTTTCAAATACATTCACAAACATTTATTCATTTGACACACAGCTCAGCCCTATGTTTTCGATGGAGTAGGAGTGATCATCCCTCGTTGTGCACTGTTGAAACAACAATGGGCCAAGTGGACATTTGAGAAATAAGGTAACGTACAGAAGCAGTGTATCCAGAGCGTGCGTCTTAGAATTAAAGTTATTTATTCCACAGAACAGGTGATTTAAAAAAAAATAGTCCCATGGCCCAATCAGTTTTGGAAATGCTGACTCAGAGTTACGCAGATTTCCTGGCTGCAGGACCTCTCAGAGCCTGTAATGAGCTACAGTGGATTACAAAGCTCAAAGACGCTGGGGAGGCAAATGTTGCCGTTTCCAAATTCTTTGACCACACAACCCCGTTCATCACAAAAATCTCTTTTGCTACACTCCCCAGTACACATTTTGGGAAACGCTGTATTACAGGATTTGTTGGAATTGTCCTTCTGGTGCAAGGTGAACTTAATGCTGCAGACCCAGAAATGGGTGATGATGAGGAAGCCACTATGGGACTTTCCTTGGAGGTCACCTTCACACAGGAGGTAGGCAACATGGCACAGACACATAGCGGCAAAGCCAGGATTAGAACCGAGGTTTCCCAAACTCAGGTCTGGCATACTTCCTGTCATGCCATGTGCCTTGGTCTCGAAAACTATAGATGGTTTACCTTCCCCTAGCTTTCCTCTAAATTGTTATTCATCTCGAAGGAGTAAAACTATGCAAGGAAACTCTCAACCCCTTCCGGTTAGTGTGAGCAACTTTATTTCCTGAATGAAAACAGGGAACTCATGTTTAACAAGAAGGTCAGGAACTATATTTAAAGTCACTAGAGTCTTAAATATTGTTGCAATTACAATGAATCAAATTCACAGCATTCTCTGACAGCTATGGGTCTTCGGGGGCACTTCATGGAAGAGGTAAAGAAATGAAAAATGAACTGTCCTATATGTGAATTATTCATATATTTATTTTTCAATTTTTGCATGAGTGCAACTATAGCTACATTTTCAGTGAGGAGATACCAAGTTTTAAAATTCTACAGTCTTTTTCTTGCATTAAAACTTCTGAAAAGGATCAGATATGCAAAACTGACATATTTTTTTTCTTAATAATCTCTTTAAAAATGAACTGGAAGAAGTACTGTGCTCTTATAAATGCGACAGATGTCCTACGGGAGAGGAATGTCTACAAACGCCACACCGTCTCTGTATCGATCAAATAGCGTAATATACATTTCCTCATTTCTTTTGGAAGTTGCTTTGTTTATATTAGCATAAACTCTGAAATTTGGTCATGGTATGCTACTTATAACCCCAGTATTTTATTATCAAGATTCATAAATTACACAGTATTTAGATGAAAAACGCATATCTCAGAATCACTCCAGCTTTTTATATGCCCCCAAGAAATTAATACTAAATGTATCAGATCTAAAAGAGCAAGGAGGATGAATCAGCTACAGGAACTCATCAAGGGCTTGGAGGCTTAATGTAGATAATTCTTCCATTCTGATGCTTTGAACTTTGGTTAATGATTATTACAGATGAAAGAGAATGTGGCTTACCACGTTCCCCAAAGATTTACATATTAAATTCCAAAGCCAGCAGGTAGACATCTGAAACAGGGCAAATTTGTCCTCAACTTCCCCTTCTTCATTTCACAGTCAAGGGAGAACTTTTCAATCCATTTTGGTTTTATGTTTGAGTCTGTCCTTCTAAAACTTCCAAATTCTGGCTTTTTCTTACCCACCCCACCCCCATCACCACCCGCCCTATTTCCTCCAAATCAAAATACTTTTTCCTGGTTTCAGATGCCTCAAGTACAGATCTGTTCCCATAAGCTAAATAAAAGCATGACACACACAAATCTGCATGTATTCCCCTTCCTCTATTGATAACATCTATTGCTTGTCAGCCAATATTTTAAAAAAGTGTCCTCTACAGGTTAGCTACTGGTGTTAGTTAACAGTGGGACATGCACTGACCCCTCTCCCCCAAAAAACAATCCCATCCGTGTGGACCTTATTTTATGGTGGGGAGAGGGGAAGACAATAGGAAACAATCAATGAGTGTGGCGTGTAATGGTAAGTGCTAAGCAGAACAGCTAAGGGGGATGGGGAGGGGTGAGTAAGCATTTTAACTGTTTTAACACATTAACTGCCATGTGAGTTGTATTTAACTCATGCTACTTTTGAGTCCAGGGCCTCATGAAGCATATGTAACTCATACATCTCTTTACCTTGGGAGCCACGTGGTGCGCAGGCAACTCACACTGCATTGCTATAGCATGCATGCTACGTGATGGGTGGCCCCCTGGGCAAAACCCTGCAGTTGGTTCACGAAAATCTTATTTGTTGATGTTCTTATTGTTACAATTAGTATTGACAATTTAACTGCATATTACCCATGCACAGAAAACAAAAAAATAACAAATTTTTCATTAAATTAGAAAGGATCATTTTGTTTTTGAAGTTTTTATTCTATTTTCACAGTAAAACACGATGGCCCCAAGGAAAAAATTATTTTTTCTAGTGTGGCAGTCAACGTGTTAAATAAGGGAGTCAAGAAATGGCCCCACTTAGAGGAGGGATTTGAGTAATGCCCTGAACATAGTGAGGGAGCGAGCTGTGCGGGTGTTTGGGGGAGAGCATTCCATGAAGAGGGAAGGGCAAGTACAGAGGTAGGAATGTGGTTGGCATGCTCTAAAGAAGGTGAAGAGCCCAGCACACCTGGAGTAGAGCAAAGTGGGACTGAGGAAACTAGAGATGAGGTGAAACAGGCCAGAGAGAGCCCAGTCATGGGATCATGTGACCACTGCCTTGGCTGAGGGCTTTGAGATGAAAATTATCAAGATGTGATGTGAGTGTTTTCAACAGATTCTAGACGGCCAAGAAGTAAGAAGCCCAGGACTCAGACCCCGGTGACAGCTGCAGAGGTTGGAGCAGTGTTCAGAGTCTCCACGCATTTTGAACGGAGTCA
>RJWJ010016180.1:0-34876 GCA_004363605.1 Indri indri
TAACTTACACAAGGCTACGTGTCTAGTTAGACCTAACATTAGCTAACTCATTTATTTTCTGATGACTCATTATTTGGCCAACCATTCTGATGAAAAATTAGTAATATTAATAATCTCAGGTCTTGGCTATGGATTATTCTTCACAAATGAATAACTGAAACTTGAATCAGAAATGAAGCAGGGTATCAGCTGTTAGGACCTTTAGATGGAGCACATTTGAAAAAAATCACAGCGTGTAGGGTTTCTTTCTTTCTCTTGTGCAAGGGTCGGCAAACTACAGCCAGTGAGCCAAAGCTGGCCCGTCCGTTCATTTATGCGTTCATTTATGCCTTGTCTATGGCTGCTTCCCTCCACAAAGGCAGAGTTAAGCAGTTGAGACAGAGACCATCTGGCCTGCTAAGCTGAAAATATTTACTATTTGGCCCTTTGCAGAAAAAGTTTGCAGACCCCTGATTTTATAGATTATTTTAACCCTGTATTGCCTTGGAATATTTTAATGTTTCACTGTATCTTAATGTTTCTAGCCAACGAAAAGAACTTTCAGCTGGCAGTTCCAAACACATGTCAGAACTGCAGAGCTAGACACCACTAAACGGCAAATTGTTTTGCCCTTTTACTGCCTCTGACAGAAGCAGGCCCATCCCAACCTCCAATCCAACACAGTTCCTAAGGGGTGAGGGTGCCTGGGAGGAGAAAGGCTGTGGAATAGGGGAGAAGCCCCAAAAGATGAGGACATTAGGAGATGAAGTGGATTTTATCAGCATGCAGGGGATTATATTTCCAGCTAAATTCTTTTTCCATTTGATGGAGTCATATTCAGGTAATAGATATTTAAGCTGTGAAGTGCTTAAACCTGAACTGACAGACCAGTGGAAATACCACATAAACTGGGCATGGGGTGGGAGGGAGAATCAGGGAAGTGGCTTCAATATACTTACTCACCCACCAGTGGGATGTGGCCATAATGCTTCCAGTGGCGGCTGGAACAAGAGAAATTAGGGATGAAAAAATAATATGCAATATTAGGTAGGACAACTATGGACCCTCAAACTAAATTCATAAAACACTATTTTCATGGAATTCTGGATGTGAGTTATTTTTGCATCTATATTTCATATTTGTTAATTTTTGTTTAATTAAATAATAAATGAAAATATAAAAACATCAAAAGCCTACGTGTTGTAGGGACCAAGGCTCTTGGCCCCCTAAATGTTCGCTGAAAAATCACTGACATTAGGCAGATTGATGAGTAGGAGAAAAGGCACATACATTTTATTTAATGTGTATATATGAGAACCTTCAGAATGGAGACTCAAAGATACAAGAGAAATTGTCCATTTTTCTGCTTAGGTTCAACAAAGTATGGACCGCCTTGTAGAAATATGTTCGGACAAAAAGGGTACGATCTAATGCTAACAGACTGCAGGGGAAACCCAGCGTGGCCTTTTCTGAGCATGCATTCCTTCCTTCTGGGTGTGGGGCAGGACCCTCTCTGGAATGGTGGTCTTTTGACCTACAGTCAAATAGGGAAGGTCAGATAACTTCCTTATGGCTGGGTTTTATGCAGAATCATTTTTGGTTTTATGGGTGGCTTTCAGGAAAAGGGGTTCTGGTTTTTATAACTGGCCTTGTAGAAGAGGGATTCTAATTTCTGTGGCTAGCCCCAGGGAAGAATGGGGCTGAGAGGCATGAGGACAGGAGAAAGTCAGAGAAAAACTTTTGCTTCTAAGGCTGCTTCTTAGGCTCTTATCCTGGGGTACCATTTTCTGAGCCCCAACAGTATGAAGAGCTTGGGATGAGACATCTCAGGGCCCATGTCATCTTGCACAGCGAAGATATCCATGGTGACCAGTGTCTCCCCAAACCAAAGAGCCCTCTGCTCTGGATAAGACCCCCTGGACCTCTCACAATTTTGGGGAAACCCCTTCCCACCACCTAGCATGATGGCATCCTGGAATTCCCTACCTCTACAACATTAATGACAGCAATTCGTGCCTCTATATACAAGTAATACCAACAAAACGGATGAGAAAAAAATCTGTGGAGAGTGGTAATTACTTGAACTTGATCATAGCACAAAGTCCTTTCACATACTCATTTACTGAGTTCCTACTATGGGCCAGGCATTGTCCTAGACCTTGGAAATACTACTGAGATGAATGGAACAGCAGAATGAATGCCTCCGCCCTGCCTTTTAACAGCCAGGAAGCTGGAGACCGACACTGGGACCTCTGCTACAGACAAAAAAAGAACAGTTTTAACAATTCCATAGCCAAGCTTGCCAGCAGAAAGGGCAAAAATCATGGTCACTAATTCAGTGTTCATTCGCACAGGATTTGCCCTCCAGATCTCAAGCGCATTGCTCTGTTTGGTGAAGGTTAGGTCACCTGTGGAACCCAGGACACAAAGTACTGGATGAATAAGTGAGACCTCATCTCAAAAAAATAAATAAAATAAAGTCAAAAATAAATATCAAACTACATTGCTTAGAGACAGATATTCAGGTGGTTAAACTTGGAAAACAAGGAAATGGTTGTCACAAAAGTGACAATAGTGGTAACCTCTCAGAGAATAGAATCGTCATCAGGGAGGAGCCCATTGAGTATATGGAAGCTGGCGATGTTCTATTTCTTGATTGGATGGAAGTTATCTGGGTATCTCCTTTATAATTATTCTTCAAACTGTATCTATATGATTTTGTACTTTTTTGTTTAAATCCCAAATAAAAAGAAAACATGCATGCCATGCATGGAATGATACATATCACATTTAGGAGGGAGGGGAAAGAGATTAGAAAGTAATGTGCCGATTGTGTTTGTAATATTGTGTTTCATGAGCCGGGAGGTGAGTACAGCACATGAGTTTTCATGTGTTATTATCTATAATTTTTTATACGTCTAAAATATTTAAATCAAAATTAAAACTAAAAGAAGGTGGATGCTTCTGTTCCTATTTTCGTTTCCATTATTGTTGTTATTAATAAAATATTTATTCAATAAATTAAAATCAGGAGAGGAAATTCCAGAACTGAATCAGCACTTTGAAGATCTGCCAGTACTCAAAAGTTCTGCTTGGGGAGGTGTGGCAGAAAACAACATAACCCGGTTTACTCATCTCAGGGCATGATGCTTGTAGGACTGTTTGTGTGGCTCTTGGAGGAGCATTAAATCCCAGAGCCATACTGCCCATTCTTAGAGAAACCCCCACCTCTGCATGGACAAGTACCACCCATCCCTCCTGGAAGGTTCCCTGGCCCATCCCTGCAGCCTTCCAGAGAGCTGGCCTGGAAGTCCTTCCACTGAGGGCTGGGGATAGTTGCTGCCAGCAAACAGCCCTGCCTTCCTGGAAGGCCATGTCCAATCCCTTCCTACTCACTCAGCAAGCTGCTGACCTTGGATCTCCCCACTGTGTGTAAACAAAACCAAATGGGAAACTACATACATTCCTAAAGGAAATAAACGCTCACCAGAAATGGAAGATAAAACCTCTAACACATTCAACAACGTAAAACTGATCGCATGTGGACTTTCCCCCTCCTCCTACCTCCTGAGCCTCTGGGGCTTCCTTCCCATTTTCTTTACACAGCCTTGCCTTAGGATGTTGGAAAAACCGTCTCTTAGCTCTGTGGTTTTCTTTTTTTCTTTTTCTTTTTTTTTTTTGAGACAGCGTCTCACTCTCTTGCCTGGGGCGAGTGCCATGGCGTCAGCCTAGCTCACAGCAACCTCAAACTCCTGGGCTCGAGCAATCCTACCGTCTCAGCCTCCCGAGTAGCTGGGACTACAGGCATGCGCCACCATGCCCGGCTAATTTTTTCCATATATATATTTTTTAGCTGTCCAATTAATTTCTTTCTGTTTTTGGTAGAGACGGGGGTCTTGCTCTTGCTCAGGCTGGTCCGAACTTCTGAGCTCAGAACGATCCGCCCGCCTCGGCCTCCCAGAGTGCTAGGATTACAGGCGTGAGCCACCGCGCCCGGCAGCTCTGTGGTTTTCTAGGGATGGAGGGGCCAGCTAGTCCAAATAACTCTTTGTTGAGTTACTAAATGAACCAACCCTGGGTCTGCTCAGACTTCTTGTTATGTAATATAATACAATTCCCTCATTATATAAACCACTTTGGTTGTGGTTTCTTTTACAGCTGAAACATCCTAATTGTCATCAGGATGGAAAGAGGAAAGTTTGTTACAGGTGTTTTTGAGAAAGGTAGATAAGAAGAGGCCTTCAGGGGGCCTTCTTTGGGGCAGTGCTCCTCAGAGTGTGGTTCGTGCACCTGCAGCATCAGAATTGCCCTGGAGTTCGTCAGGAATGCGAATCGCAAAGGGCTTCGCCCCAGACTGATCAAATCAGGTTCTCTGGAAGTGCGACTGGACTCCGTGTTTTAACAAGGCCCCCTCCAATGGACTGGATGCAGCTAGAAGTGGAGAAACACTGACCTAGGAGACTCCTAAGGCCACTAGTTCATCTCTGATCTCCCGGGCCTCAGTTTCCTTTTCTATCACAACAATGTGAGAATCAGATGAGGAACTGGGTGTGAAAATGGTTTGAAAGGGCTAAAAGCCTTGATCCCTGGGAGTCCCAGAGCTGACCCGGGCTCCCGCACGACGCAGACAGTGGGATCAGTCCCGGCTCCGCACCCAGCCCGCGCTTCCTCGGGAAGGGCGTGTCCCGGCCTGTGTGTCCCGGTGCCCGATGGCAGACAGTCACGGTGGGGAGTCTCTGTCATTAGTAACTGAACTCAGCTGCTCCTATTCTGAGTTTTGTTTTTCGGATTCCTGCTTGAGTCAGTGGGGAAGGCCGGCAAAGCCGATGTGCCTCCCGGCCTGAGGAGGGCCAACAGCGGTCGCAGCGCTGCCTCCCTCCCTGCGGCCTCGGTCCTCCTCCAGCCACATGCTCCAGGAAAGGCTGCCCGAGCCCTCCCTGGAGGAGACACAGGACCAGCCGCCCTGGAGACAGAGGAACGAGCAAGACGTGAGCCCTCGTCTCAGTCACAAGACGCCCACGCAGCCGCGGGAGCGGTAGTCAGAGCCACCGCTGAGGCCCGCTTTGAAGAGGCGGCGGCGGCGCGCCCCCAAACTGACTACCCAGGCGGGGTTCGGCGTTGGAGGGGACGCGCTCGCTGGCCAGAGGGCCAATCAGAGCAGGGCAGAGCAGCAGGCCCGGTTCCCGGGACGCCGGCCGAACGCGCTGCCTACTCTGCGACTGGAAGAACGTCCTGCCAATCAGGGCGGAGCTGGGGGGCTTAGCCAATAGCGGGAGGCGACCGGGTCAGGCCCGGGGCCCGGCGGTCGGCGCGGTGGTCCGTGAGCGGGTAGGTGCTGAGGAAGCGACAGCCCTCCCGGCGCCGCGCTCCGGATCTCGGCCCCTCCCCCGCTGCCGGCCGCGTCATGCCAGCCGCTGCCCGGCGGTAGTGCCTGGGAGGACGCCGCCGCCCCCCTGCCCGAAGCCGCGCCCACTGCCCAGAGCCAGAGGGATGGTGGTAGTCACGGGGCGGGAGCCAGACAGCCGTCGCCCGGACGGTGCCATGTCCAGCTCCGACGCCGAAGACGACTTTCTGGAGCCGGCCACCCCGACGGCCACGCAGGCGGGCCACGCGCTGCCCCTGCTGCCCCAGGAGGTACCTGGACGGACGGAGGGGGGCGTGGGGAGGGTGCGAGGCAGAGCTGACCTTGGGAGGGGAGCAGCGCTGGGCCAGGGCCGAGGTCCGGGTGGAGCTGAGGGCGGCGCCCGAGGAGCTGTGCTCCCCGGCCCTCACCCCTGTAAAATGTGTAAAATGCACCAGGTGTGTCTTCCCTGACCCTGGAGACACCTGGCCCCCCAACCCCTCCTTCCAGCACCCACTGCCTGCAAGGTTGATTTGCTCCCTTCCCTATGTCCCACCTTTACCGACTAGAGGAGGAAGGGCAAGCCATGGGAGGGGGACCCTGGAGCCCCAAGAGGTGATGGTGTCTTCTAGAGAATCCAAGAGGAGGCCTTGGTGGTTGCTCATACCCAGCTGCCCCGGGAATGGGACCAGGAGCCATCTGCAGATAAGGAGCTGGCCAAGTAACAAATGTGTCCATGCTCACCTGACAGCCTCGTGGCTTCCGCTCACTAGCTGCGGTGCTGTGATGCACCGTGGCTTCCACTGCTCTTACTTAATGTGTGTGATACTATCATGTTTAACACCTGAAATGACCCTCAAGAGAAGGGAAAAGAGGAGGGAAGGTGGGGCCTTGCTGGACGCTGAAGAGGGAGTCTAGCTAAGGTAGTGCTGGATCCTGGGGCATGTGATGTTTGGAGTCCCAGGACAGTGGACAGAGGCCCAGGGGAGCTGGGCTGGGTGAGGCTCTTGGGCAGATAGTGTTTTGTCAGGGTTTTAAGCCCTATCTATGCCCCAGTATCCTGGGAAACTTGTGAAAATGAGCAAAATTCTAGAAGTATTCTGTGCAATTGAAAAAAGGAGACCCAGCGGTGCTATTTTTTGTATACTGTTATTGGAGAAATGATGTAGTTTGAGAGAGAGTGCAGGCTAGGGCTCCAGGGCCAGCTCCGCCACCAATTACATTGCTCCGTGTGAGCTCTAAAACTCTGGGGTTTTGATGACTTTTGTCCTCTCTCCTTCAATCTTCTAATCTCTAATATGGAGCAAACACTTGAATTGGTATGAATATCTTTGGAAAAGGTTTAAAGAGATCCAGAAATGTACAGTATTATTATTCCAAAACAATATTTGAGTCCTTGGTATATACACATAGAATGGTTTCTAAGGACCGATGGAATGAGCAGAAGGCATTTATACATGTTCTAGGTACAAAAGAGTAACAGTACTTTCCTACACAGAACTGTAAACACCTATTTCATTCATTCATTCAATGCATTTTGGGTCTTTACTGTGATCTCACAATGCACAAGGCCCTGGGTAAGTTTTCATTAATATATTTGTACCCTACTTTATTTCACAAAGGATTTTAAAGCTAGGAAAAGGGACTGTCTAGATAAATATACATAGACTTCCACTGGAGTGAGAGAGATGTAATATTGAAAAATATGCACTGGGATAAAATTTTAGTTGATCTGGAGGAAGTTTGTGGGAAAATTAGAACTGAACCTGACCTTATTTCTTTCAGATGCAGTTCGATAGAAACCACAAGCACTGAAATACATACATTTAAAAAAAAAAAAAAAGCCTGAGCATTTTAGGGGAAACCCCAAGCGTCTTAGGGTACATCTGTACCATCATTTTCCTGTTCTTTGCCCAGCCCTTGCCTCCAGAACCTTAGCTGGACTGGAGGCTAATCTTCTCACTCCACAGATGAAGTAAGAGAGGACTGGTTGCCTGGAAGCCTTCAACACGCATCTACTGAGCTCTGCTGTGGCAGCCCCATGATTGGCGAGCAAGATGCTTTCCCTGCTCTAGGGAGGCTTGGGGCCTAGTGGAGTGTGTTGACAGAGGCTGATAATTGCCAGTGTATTGTGCTAGGTGCTCTAATAGAGGAAAGCGTGGCATACTGTGAAGGCACAGTGGAGGAGTATGTCGTTAACTCTATCTTGGGGGCAGGTGAGGGACAATAGAGCTCACAGAGGAGAGGAAGTTGAATGGAAACTTCTAGAATGAATGGATGCTGCTAACCTATATGGTGCCTTGGTATAAGTTAGAAAAAGGGCACATAGCTGGGTTAGTAGATTACTCTCATCCAGGTGCCCTTATACAGTAAACAACCTGCACCACCATATGGGGCAATTGCTTTGTTTTATCAGCAGAGGGAGAATGGTAAGTGCATTTGGGCAAAGAAGACATCATGAGCAAGGACACAAAGGGTAAATTGAGGAAGTGGAAGGAGGATGATGAAGGCTCGAGCTCTAGAGCAGAGATAGCGGGGTTGGGGTGAAGAGACCTGACTTAAGAGCTATCAGGGGTAGAATGGGTAGGACTTGGCAATTGATGAGTATGGGAAGAGGAAGGAGAGAGAAGATAACGTGTTCAGAGGGTCCCCTGGACTTGGGTGACTGAGCGAATGGTTGGCACTCATCAGATTGGAGAAGACTGAAGACGGAGCAGCCCCGCCTCTCATTCCCCTCTGCCTGCCTGAGAGCCCCATGGTTCCTTTCCAGTTTCCCGAAGTTGTCCCCCTTAACATTGGAGGGGCTCACTTCACTACACGCCTGTCTACCTTGCGGCGCTATGAAGATACCATGCTGGCAGCCATGTTCAGCGGGCGCCATTACATCCCCACAGACTCCGAGGGCCGGTACTTCATTGACCGAGATGGTACACACTTTGGGTATGTCTTTCGCTCTATAATCAACTTTGTAGTCCTAGCAAGTGAATAGCCTGGGCTTGGATATGGGACTTGGGCATCTTCCATGGTATCTAGAAGAAGAGAGAACATGTTGATGAAATTTAATAAATTTGCTTATTGAATTGGATCAAAATGCTTAGTTTCTTTGCCAAAGGAGACAAGGACAGCCAGAGAAATTCCAAATTACCCATACTGGCTGGGTGTGAGGAAACTGCTTCTGTCCTAGGCAATTTTTAAATTTTTATTATTATTCATTTATTTATTTTTAAATTTATTTTTAGGTTTTTTCATTTTTGATATTTTTTAGAGATAAGGTCTCACTGTGTTGCTCAGGCTGGAGTGCAGTGGCTATTCACAGATGTGATCATAGTTCACTGCAGCCTCAAACTTCTGGGCTCAAGCAATCCTCCTGCCTCATCCTCCCAAATAGCTAGATGCATACCACTGCATCGGCTATCCTAGGCAATTGGAGATCAGGAAGTTATCATCTGTGTGGAGAAGAATATGTGTGATCCCACCTAGAGGGTGGAGGAGTCTAAAACATCTTCTCAGAGAACACTTTCAGATCTAGATTCTGGGGCTCAACATTGCCGTGGGGAGGAAGCATGTGGTGTAGCAGTGGTCCCCAAACTTCTTTCAGTATATAAAATGACGACAACAAAGGTTAGGGAAGGGCTGACACAGGGTTGCCATCCTTTAATTTTGCCAAGAAAAGTCTCTTTTTAAAAAAATCCTACTGTTGTTCCTGTCATTTTAACACTAAAACATGGGAAAACACCATCGCAAAAAAAAAAAAAAAAAAAAAAAAGCAGCTGGGCATGGTGGACCGTGCTCGTCATCCCAGTTACTCTGGAGGCTGAGGCAGGAGGATCACTTGAGCCCAGGTTTCAAGGCTGCAGTGCACTATGATGGCACTTGTGAGTAGCCACCATGCTCCAGCCTGGGCAACATAGTGAGACCCCATCTCTAAAAATAATGATAATAATAACCTTTCCCAAGAAAGGACTTCTGACAATCTTATGCATAAATGATTTAAAAACTTTATGTCTCAGTTTTCTTATTTATAAAATGAGAAATAATTATAGCTGCCTCACAGGCCTGTCAATGAGGATTAAATAAAGAGCCTTAGTGTGACCCCTGGCCAGGTCCTTTTCAGTGTGTGTCACTAGAACTCTTTGCTCCTTCAGTCTAACTTTGGAGATAACTAGAGAACTTACATGGTCCTTGACCTTGAATCAAATGACCAGGGAGGCAGAAACTCTAAACCACTACATCTCTGTGCTGGCCTCCAAGTAGGATTGCCCACATTGTGGGAAAAGGTCATTTTTATCCTCAGAAAGGAGCCTCAGGTCAAATAATTTGCTGTGAAGCATCTGGGTTTCCCCAGTGGGCTGTCAGCTGCCTCCAATGCTGAGAAAACAAAGTGTCACATCGCTCTGCAGAACTATAAAAAGATTCTTGTTTGCAGGCTGTTTGGGGGAGGAAAGCGCCGGCCCCAGCTGGCAGCTCCCACAGCTCTCTTAGCTGGGCCTTACCCCAGGGTTTCGATTTTTGGAGCTTGCCAAGGTTTGCTGAAGATCCTAGAGTACTAATTTTAAGAGGGGCTGTAGAGAGGGGGAACAGGGTTTGACTCAAGGCTGATGTGCCTATGCCCACGTGGCACAGCAGGAGAGTGACAGAGCAGGCAAGGGTGTGGCATAAAGCAGGATATGGTGGCATTCATACTCAGACTGCTGGACTCCAATGGCCTATGATTCAGTAGCAGCAGATGAAGTTGTTGAAAGACTCATAAAATACGGGCTCAGGGCAGTTGGTGGGGTGCATTTGTCTGCTGGTCAGCTCAGGTGCGCCCAGCACCCACCACGGAGGCTGCTTGGGCCTCCACCTGGAACAGTCCCCATCATGATCAGCGTACCACACTTTGATCTGGATGCTTCTGCTGAAGCCTGGACCATTGTGGGTGTGGGCTTAGAGTCAGCCATGTCTGGGTCTGAGCCTCTGGCAGCTGTGGCTGCTTGAGCAAGGGTGTTTCTAACCTCTCTGGGCCCCATTTATAAAATGGAGATAAGATAGCACACGCCATATAATGTCATTGAAAGGATTAAATGGGATAACACACAAATAGTGGCTGACACAGATTAATATTCTTAGTGAGTGTTCGCTGGTGTCGTATTATGGTCACAGGCTAAGCTGTTGTTACCTCAGTAACAGCCTGATCTTAGGGTTTACTCCCTTCCACTGCTACCAGTGATGGGTCTGATTACTCTTAGCAGTGAACAATCTGAAAAGTGAATTAGAAAGACTGAATTTTTATTTTAAGAAAATGCAATATGTAATTTTATTCAGTCCTGGAACCAACTCGTTCAGACATTATGGTTAGACATTTAGTCTTTTTCATATAGCTACAGAATAATACTGGTGGCAAGGATGAGGAACAGCTAGAACTCTTCTACATTACTGATGAGAATGTAGAAATGCTACAACCACCTTGTTAAACATGCATTCATCGTGTGACTGAGCAATTCTAGTCCCAATGCTTACCCAAATGAAATTGGTGCTCGTGTCTACAAAAGGTTTTTTTGGGTTTTTTGTTAAAAATAGGTTCTCACAAGGCCAGGTGCAGTGGCTCACGCCTGTAATACTAGCACTCTGGGAGGCCGAGGTGGGCGGATTGTTTGAGCTCAGGAGTTTGAAACCAGCCTGAGCAAGAGCAAGACCCCGTCTCTACTAAAAATAGAAATTAATCGGACAACTAAAAATATATAGGAAAAATTAGCCGGGCATGGTGGTGCATGCCTGTAGTCCCAGCTACTTGGGAGGCTGAGGCAGTAGGATCGCTTGAGCCCAGGAGTTTGAGGTTGCTGTGAGCTGGGCTGACGCCACGGCACTCGCCCCAGGCAAGAGAGTGAGACTCTGTCGCGCAAAAAAAATAAAAAAGAAAAGGCGAAACTCATTTTATTAATAGAAGGAAAAGTTAGAGTGGTTGCTTCTCTAGAGATTGACTGGGAAGGGGCCCTAACAAAACCTTAAGGAGATGGAAATATTCTATAACTTGATCTAGGGAGTGGTTGAGTGAGTATATTCACACTTAAAAAAATAATTGAACTATACAATTAAGATTTGTACATTTATTGAATATTATACCTCAGCTTAAAACTATATATATGTAAAGGGGCTAGATGTTATATCTTTCCATTATATCTGTAATACCTATTAATAATATACCTAATATTATACCTAATAATATTAATTATATTAGTAATAATAATCATACTGATAATAGCAACTAACGACACTTGTTGAGGGCTTACTCTGTGCCAGAAATTTCCTAAGCACTTAACTCCCTCATAACATTATAAGATAGTCTTTTTATTTTCTCCCATTTTACAGACGAGAAAGCTGAGGCACTGGGTTAACCTATCCATGGTTACACAGCTGGCGGTCTGGTTCCAGATTCTGTCTAACCACTATGTGGCACCAGGCAGGTCCATTAACTCCTTCTCACTACCCTCTTTCCTTCCTGCTCAGAGACGTGCTGAATTTCCTACGCTCAGGGGACCTGCCTCCCTGGGAGCGTGTACGGGCTGTATACAAAGAGGCCCAGTACTATGCCATCGGGCCCCTCCTGGAGCAGCTGGAGAACATGCAGCCACTGAAGGGTGAGAAGGTGCGCCAGGCGTTTCTGGGACTCATGCCCTATTACAAAGGTGAGGTGTCAATTGCCGGGGATGGTCGGGGTATGAGGGAAGAGGATTGCAAGGCGTCTGTCATGTCTAGGTCTCCACCAGAACGAGTGGGTCCAGGGATAATCCAAGTAGTCAAGATGGGAGAAAATGTCCTCCCTTCCTAGTCACATTGGGAAGATTCAAGTCAAGGTGGGCTCACCTTGCCTACTACAGTCAGCAAATCTCATTTCAAAGGGACAGTCCTCATCCCGTTGGTTTCTTTTTGCTCTGGACAACCATGACCACTGTTTAAGTTTGTGCCCTTCATAGGCCCACTGAGTCCTTCCCCAGGAAATCTGTCTCTTCCCTTCCGCATCCTGCTATCACTAGGACTCTCTGTGCACCCTCCCACTGCCCTGTGCCACCCCTCCACCCCAGTGATGGGTGCTGTGTTCACCCATCCTAGACCATTTGGAGCGGATTGTGGAGATTGCCCGGCTGCGTGCAGTACAGCGGAAGGCCCGCTTTGCCAAGCTCAAGGTCTGTGTCTTCAAGGAGGAGATGCCCATCACCCCCTACGAGTGTCCACTCCTCAACTCCCTGCGCTTCGAGCGGAGCGAGAGTGACGGGCAGCTCTTTGAGCACCACTGTGAAGTGGATGTGTCTTTCGGGCCCTGGGAGGCCGTGGCTGATGTTTATGACCTACTGCACTGCCTGGTCACGGACCTCTCAGCCCAGGGCCTCACCGTGGACCACCAGTGCATTGGGGTGTGTGACAAGCACCTCATCAACCACTACTACTGCAAGCGCCCCATCTATGAGTTCAAGATCACATGGTGGTGAGTAGCCCTGGTAGGCAACAGAGGCCTGTCAGGGAGGGTGTCCCGCCCCCTTGGTGGCTCTGGGAATAAGATCCCTGGAGGGGCTGCTGACTGCCCCAGAGCCTGCTGAGGTGAGGACGGAGTCCTGAGGCACAGCTCCAAGGGGACGGAGGTGCAGCTCCAGTCTCCCAGCTGCACCTCAGGGTCAGGCTCAGGGCCTGTGCTCACTTGGCCTTTCCTTGAGGCATGGCAGTCTTTACTTGAGGCTGATGGGGTCTAGCTAGAGCTTGCCTAGGAAATCCAGAGTTTTGTCACCTTCTTAACCTTACAAGAGAGTTGCTGCCCATTTTAGAGCCACGTTACCAAACTGTTGGAGGCATAATCCCTTAGCCCTGTTCAAGCACCCTTTCCTTGTGCGCAGCGTATTGGTATGAACACGGAATATGATGGGGGACTCTCTGGAGTAGCCACCCCGTAACCTCTGGCTGAAGAAGAAAGAGTTCTCTCCCCATGCACCCCTCCTCCTCCAAGGATAGTCCCCTACATTCTTAGGATGTGGAAAGATGTCTTTTCCTCCTGGAACATGTTCTTCACCACCTTTTGGAGATTTAACTGTAGTTGCTGAAGCCATGTACCAGGACGGCCTTAGAAAACCGCAATGTTTACAGCCCTGCCTTAGGGCCACAGCTTCTCCTACCTTCCACCAACCTTCCTTGCCTGCAGGGTATCTTCTCACAGGGCTGGAATGCAAATTTCAAAGGCTCCTTTTGAAAATTCCCTAAGTCAGGTGGGCAAGATGCCTCGATCTTCTGTTACCTTTGAAAAGTAACATCCTTTTTAGAGGCTCAGAATACCTCCTTAGCTGCTATTTCATGTGTTAGAATCCAATTTGTGGTGAACCTCTTTGGAAGGGGACCCCCCTTTTTAAACCTGTTGCTTTATCCTGCTAACATTCTCCTTCTAAGAGAGTGTCTATCCTGGGAAAGTAAAGTAGGAGCCGGGTGAGAGGCACAGCCATCCTAGGAGCCGTAGGACGATCACAGAAAACCTCCATTATGTTTTACTCCCCGCATTTCAGAAAGAGAAAAAGATCCACAAGGATCTATTAGCACTGCCTTTCCTTCTTGGTCTGTCTGCATCCTGGGCCACGTAGTCAGGGTATGGACATGCATCTCCTAAAGGAGAGCTATATAGTACCACTGATCAGAATGTAACATTTCTGTGCTGCGTCAAGGGTGTCTCTCTATAATTATGATTGTTGGACTGTTCCTGGGTATTCTTCAAGGGAGATTTTTTGATATGTAAAGAATTCGTGAGAGCTGGATGTGGTGGCACTTGCCTGTAGTCCTACCTACTCGGGAGGCTGAGGCAAGAGGATCACTTGAGCCCAGGAGTTTGAGGCTGTAGTGTGCAAGAACTGTGCCTATGAATAGCCACTGCACTCCAGCCTAGGCAACATAGTGAGACCCCATCTAGTAAAAAAAAAGAAAGAGAGAATCTATGAGGATAGCCCCATTGGTCTCAGACCTACAGGATCCGCTAGGTGAGGTAGGGGCAAGGAGGTTGCTGAAAACATCTGTGTCCATCTGACGAAGAGAAGGCCAGGCCCTGGAACCTTGGCTGAATTCCTCTATGGGCTGCAGGGTAGTGACCCCCTATCCCCTGTGTGGAAACAGATTTCAGGACATGGTTTGGCACTCATGTTGCACTTTTATGGGTAGAACAGAGTTGGAGACTGATGTCTTAAGAGGAAAGCACAGTTGTTCATATTCTAAGATAAGTGCTTTCTCTGTCCTTGTATACAAATAGATGGTCTCTTTTGTGGAGCTGTTGACCCTGCTTGGAGCTTAGCCCAACATGGCTCTTGCTTTATTCTAACAGAAAAACCTGTCATTTAGGTTGCTCTGATCAGTGTTGCCTGCTGCCTAATACGTGTTTGTCTTTTGACAGTTAGTGAGGCAAACCACTGAGGAGGAAGTGCGTGTGCGCAGAGAGCAGATCATTAAGCCCAGTGCTTTCAGTGACCTGGCCTTGGCCCCTTCTCCTTCCCACCCCTGCACAGACATCACAGTGCTTCATTGTTTAGAGTCCATACCCTTAAGACAGGGAGAAACTCGTTTGCTCAAACGCGAGTCTGCTCAAAAACAGGTCCTGAAGGTTACTGGGATGCTGGGTAATGACACTATCCCTGTGCCTCTTGCTGGAGACACCCCTGTTTCTCTGTCCCCCTGTGTTGTCCTAACAGTGGTATGTTTGTGCCACTGTGGGAGACAAGGCTCTGGGCCAGTAGAGCAGGCAGAGGACACTGGGCAGCCAGCTTAGAGCTCTTTCTAAATGGAGTTAAAGCATTCAGCGGCCCAGTTTGGCCATTCACTGATGAGAAGCCAAGGCCAGGTTAAAAAGTGTAATTGGATGTGGTGGTTTGTGGTAATGGCCTCCAAGTAAAGGGGTCATCCCTATAGAAGTGGCCTCTTTCAGTTTGATCCCTTTCCAACTCTAAGGCCCAAAGCACTAGAAGGGTTGGGTATGGAAGGAAGACTCCAAAGGATGAAAGCTTTTCCCTGATCAAAAGAAAGTATATTTTCATAGAATTCTTGTGCATCAATAAATGCCTCTCATGTTGACAAGGGACTAGATTTATTTTGCATTGAGACAGGCCAGTGGTTATCGATGAGTCAAACCAAAGTGCTTGCCTTTGGAGCTTCCCTTTCATTTGACCTTTTTCCCTGGCACTCTGCTCACTGTTTGGGAAGGTGAAAGTTTTAGGAGATAGAACTGTATGGTGCAATGCTAGCCATAACAAATTCAATGAAAATAAATAATCTAATAGTAACAAACAAGACTGAAACAAAACTACACTGAAACACATCCCATCCCAAGGGGAGGAATTCTTTTAGTAGTACTCTAAATAGAAGAAAGGAACCATCACCCCCCTTATTCTACCTCTACCTTATTCACCAGGCATACCATGCAGAAAGCAGACAACTGTACTCTGGAAGTTTCTATTCTTTTTTCCTGGGGTTTAGGGTATTCTTGGAGCTGTCCGAGCCTTGTGCCTCAGGCCGATTGAGTGATAGAATCTTCCTATTCTGAGTTGCCCGCTGGAGGACTAGGAAATAGATATTTGCAAGACACAGAGTGGGGTGGACATCTGTGTGTCATCTAGGTCTAGGCTGGATCCTGAAGAAGTTAAGACAAACAGTAACAACAAACGCTACTCACACTGAGCATTTTGATCCCAGTAAGACTTTTCAAATATTGTCCTGCATACCTTCTGTCCTTATTTGATTCTAATAGAAGCGATTAAGCTTTGTTGGTACTGTTTTGCTGGGGCTCTTGCATGAAATAGGTGCCTGTCTCATGGTCCTTAAAAGAGAGAGGCTTTCTTCATCTGAAGCTGGAGTGTTGGGAACTTGGGTGGGAGAGGCACTTTCTGGAATTCCGGACAAAGCACATATATGTGTATATATTAAATGGGGAAGGGTGGGTTGGCAAGGGGTTGAGGGAGGTGGAAACGAAGATTGGGTGTAGGAACAGGCAGTCACCTCCAGAGTGTGGGAGGTCATGTGGGTCCATTGTCTTCCTTCTGTACTGTGTTGGGTTTCTGCATGCAGTATGACACTTACTGTGTGGGTTCATGTACCTGTCTGTGAACACTTTGGTGTGTGGAGCCTCAGTACCCTTGGAGGGCATTAAAGTCAAGAACTAGAACCTGGGTGCTGTGCCTTTCTTTCTTAGAGACTTGCTCTCATCCCTTCTCTGCCCCCCACTTTGCCCCCAAATATGTCTTGATTTCTGCTTAAAATGTGGTATGTTTGTGGATGTCATACTAAGTAAAACAGACTTTTCCCTGAGACCAGCAGCTGAACTTCTGCCCTGACTTGAAGTGAGAGGGAGGTGGGCCCCATGAAGGCCCTTCTGGAGTTGCTCTAGCTGTGGCTTTGTTTCAGGTAGGAGTGTGCCCACCCCAGCCTACGCAAACAGCTCTGTCCTTTCGAACTCTTCTGTTGAGAGTTCTCTAGGAGATCACAATTGCACAGTCACTTGTGTGGCTCAAACTATATCAGGTAGTTCTGAAAGAAATTCCTCCTGTCATATCACCCTTTTCAAAGGGGAGATAAGTAGCTCTAAGCTTAGTGAGCCTCAGCGGTTAAGATCCTTCCTTGAGGAAAGTGGATGTAAGTTGCCCTTCCTCTGAAAGCGGAGTTTGATACCTTCCTGGCTTGTGAGCATACTCGTCAAGATGCCACTTGGAGTCACTTCATGGATTAACCCAGAAAGGTGAGTTCTGAAGTGCTGGGTAACTACAACACCCTCCAGTTGCTTCCTTAGATCTGATTATTCTGGCTTTTAAACAAAAACACTGCACCATCTGTGCCAAATGTATTCCCTGACCTAATTACTGAGCACACAGTCACACATAGTAATAGTATACTGATAATACCTCACAAACTGAAAACTAAAGCTCATAGAGGTGTTATTTCCCTAAGAGCACATAGCTGGTAAGTGGCAGAGCCAAGATTCAAGCCCTGAGCCCCTTTCTGAAGTCCTCAGGGGCATTCAACAGCAGAGTCCTCCCTTCCTCTTAGCAGCTCAGTATCCCACCTCTCAGGCTCAGGGCTTCACCCTGCCTAACCTGTGAAGATTTTTTAATTTTTTATTTTATTTATTTATTTTTTAAAACACAGGGTCTCACACTATGTTGTCCAGGCTGGTCCCAAACTCCTGGCCTCAAACAATCCTCCCTCTTTGGCCTCCCAAAGTAGCTGAGATTACAGGTGTGAGCCACCACACTTGGCTGTCCTGTGAAGATTTGAAAAGCAGATATTCTAGGAAGGAGTATTAGAAAGACTTCCTTAGACATGTAGGCCTTAAGTAGCCCCTGAATGTTAAGGAGATAGATGGGGTCCCCAATTTACTGCCCTCCTGAGTGAGGGACACATGTCCACTAGGTGGAGAAGGGCCCTGCTCGTGGGGCGATGAGGGGTAATAGCAGGTGAGTAATGGCTCCCTGGTTGGACCCTGGGTGTGGCAGGATGATCTGGGACAGCCAAGTTAATCAGACTCCCACAGCCCTGAAGGTCTAACTGCACAGACATGCTAGGCAGGCTGACCATGTGTGGGGTGTGCCCAGGCCGCGGCCCTCCTCCAGGGACCCCTGGTCTTAGAAGAATAATGGAATAGGAGGCTCTTTATTTAGCTCTGGGGACACCATGTGCCTGGCTTAGGGCTCATGGCCCTTGGACTCCAGATCACTACACTGCCAAATGTCCCTTCTGCATCCTTGTAGCTGATCTCTTAGCTGGCTTTACTTACTTTTAGTTTTGATTTGTTGAACTTACTGCATGTTCCTTTAGCTTTTATTTACTTACCTTTAACTTTCTATCCTTTTATTCCTTACCATTTTGTTTTTTCTGTCATGTACTTAAGCTTAATTTCTCTAACTTTTAAACAGAATTTTAAACTTTATTTCTGACATAACTTCTGAATAAAGCATGAACAGGACACCACTGAAGGTAATCCTGATTCTGAGCAAGGGTAATTATGTGCTGTTTTTTTCTTCTCCAGTCATCTCTACAATGGTCTTATTAGCTGTGAACTTAGGTACCTCATTTCTTCCTCAGATGAAGACCTGCTTCTAAAATTTAAATATTAATACAAGGGAAGACTGACAGTATTACTATAAAATTCATAGATCTGAGTTATCTAGTAGATCCAGTGGCCAAATTTTACTTCTCCAATATGTACCCCCTCTCCATACCACACACAGAAAATAATGATAAGAGCAGCCTTAGGAACAGAGCAGCTCAATTCCTGGACTGCTAAAGACTTCTTCCTGTGCACACTTGTTCTTCCTGAGGAGTGATATGATATGGAGATCCTGGGAGTCCACTTTCTACAGCCACTTGACACCAAGTGGAAACAGGACTATTGTGCACCTGGAGAAAATCCAGCCAACTGTGAGAAAGACTTTGAACCATCCAGAAATACTCCATAACAGGGGCTGGTAATCAAATTATGATGTACCTTTTCTAGCCTTCTCTGACTTCGGTATTAACCTAATTCTACCTTCAACAAACCATGACTTCTAGAGGATTCTCCTAATGTATTACACACCCTGATGGCCCAGTCCTAGTAGAACTTTGGAGTGAAGTTATCCATACTTTTCTCAGTTATTGCTAAAATCAAGATATGTAACCCCGGCCGGGCGCGGTAGCTCACGCCTGTAATCCTAGCACTCTGGGAGGCTGAGGCGGGCGAATTGTTTGAGCTCAGGAGTTCGAAACCAGCCTGAGCAAGAGCGAGACCCCATCTCTACTAAAAATAGAAAGACATTAATCAGACAACTAAAAATATATAGAAAAAATTAGCCGGGCATGGTGGCGCATGCCTGTAGCCCCAGCTACTTGGGAGGCTGAGGCAGAAGGATCGCTTGAGGAGTTTGAGGTTGCTGTGAGCTAGGCTGACGTCACAGCACTCTAGTCCTGACAAAAGAGTGAGACTCTGTCTCAAAAAAAATAAATAAATAAAAAAAATAAAAAAATAAAAAAGATGAATAACCCCAAAGCACCACAAAACCAGGAGCTCGACCCCTATTAAAAGAAACTTAAAAGTAAAGTCCAGTTGAAATCTTATTTAGGATTTTTGTAAAGGGGGCAGGATGATATCCTGAGTAGATTTAAGTGCCTAGAATTTATATCAGCCTACCTCTGTAAATGCCTTCAGTATTGATCTGTCAGCATAACACCATGATCACCGACTGTACCTCAGCTGACTCTGCCCCAGGGGCCCATCTGCATGTGCACCTGTTGTGGGTGTTTACTGTGCCTACTGTCACCATGTCAGCTCCACCTCTCCCACTGTCCTGTCTTTGGCATTTAAAAGCTGGTTGTCTACTCCTAGCCATGCCTTATCTGGCACCTGGGAGCCTGCTGTGGCAGTGGCACAGTGCCCAGAGCTGCCTCCTTATTCTCAGGCGGGTAGGTGCTTTTGCACTGATGTCCCTGGGTTTCCTAGTCAGCTTTCACATCTGGCCTGCCAGGATTTGGAGAACATTCTCAGTCCCTCTCTACAGCAGCAGCAGCAGAGGATCCAGCAGGATCTGTGTCCACCTGAGATGATCCTGTAAGCTCTGTCTCTACCTCCACAGCAGCAGAGGATGTCTGCAGGACACCACTGAGCAGACAAGCTAGCTTTATCCTCCTTCAACCCAGGGCGAATCGAAATATTTTGCCTAGAAACCAAGTTCACCAAGAGCTTCTTAACAAAAATATGAACATCCCTGGTGAGCTGACCACATCACTATTAGCTGAAATGAGGGTAGCATTATTCACTTGGCATTCCCAAGAGTCAAGGCAAAATGTAATGGCCTCTAGACATATTCAGGGGACATTTCACCCAATTGCCAAAGTAAATCTTCAAAGGCAGCTCTCTGGAAACTCCCACTGGTCCAGAGAGGCAGAACAACGAGAAATCTCCTCCACAATCCCTGCAGGAATATCCCACCATTTCCATGGGCTGCACCTTCAGCTAGAGAACTCTATTGAGATGGCACTTCTGACCCCTTTCTGGCAACAGCACCCCTGGGACAACCTGAATTTATGAATTGAGATCCAGAGGTGGAATTCCCAGACAGTCCAACGAAGGTACCCACATGATAATGGACAAGAAAGTGATGTTTCTAGAGTGGAGTGCTTTCCAGGTACTCACCTGTACCCCAGGATTTCTGGGGTTTACAAGCAGTACTGACCATTCATTCATGACTCAGTTTCCTTACTTGGTAAGTCTGTCTTTTTGGGAAATGGGTTTGCCTGGTCCCTAGTGAAGGACCCAGCATTCCAATATCTGAAAACCCTGTATATCTTTTCTCCTATCCTGGCTTTACACCAAGACACATTTGAACACCTTGGTAGGGTCACAAGGAGGCACAAACATGAGCAGCCTCTCTTGTTTCTGCATCTCCATGATGCTGTATTGGCTGAGGCCAACAACTCTTGTAGGTGTGACAGTGGCAACATGATCAACAGCTTTAAGGTCTAGAGGTGCCATTTGAAAGAACCCCTTCAGTGATGTCTGTTCACAGCAGCCTGGAGCAGCCAAGGTAAACCTGGGGGCTTCGCCTACACAGTGGGGCAGGCCGCGATTTTCAAACATTTTGGCTTTAGAAGATCTCTGTTACATATGCAAGACTCTGAGAGACCAACAGAAATTCCAGCTGTGGTTGTGGCTGACTGAGAAAAACCATAGCAAGCTGCAGGTAGGTACCCATGTGCATCAGAGGCCAGCCAAAACCCAGAGCCTGCCAAAGTGACACCAGAGGGGACTGTGTCTGGTGTCCCAAGAGAGGAAGCCGAACTTAAGTGCTATGCTCCACCCACATGCCATCCCATGTGCCTTTAGATCTGACCTATTCAAAATAAAAAATGACATATAGAGGCCAGATGTGGTGGCTCACACCTGTAATCCCAGCACTTTGGGAGGCCAAGATAGGAAGATCACTTGAGGCCAGGAGTTGGATGAAGACCAGCCTGGGCAACACAGCGAGACCTCTATTTCTACAAAAAATTTAAAAAATAGCTGGGTGTGGTGGCATGCACTTGTAGTCCCAGCTACTCATGAGGCTGAGGCAGGAGAAGCGCTTTGCTTGAGCCCAGGAGTTCAAGGATGCAGTGAGTTATGATCACGCCACTGGACTCCAGCCTGTTTGACAGAGCAAGAACCTATCTCAAAGGTGGCAAGAGCACCTGAAATCTACTCTTTTAGCAAAAATCCTGTATTTGATACTGGATATTTCATTGTTGCTGTGCACTGTGATTAAGATCAATGGAAAACTACAGCAACATCCAGACAGGACTACTAATGGCCCAGACCCTTCAGGAATGAAGGTTTGGGTCACCCCATCAGGTAAAGAACCATGACCAGCTGAGGTGCTTGCTGAGGGCAAAGGGAAATGGACTGGATAGTAGTAGAAGGCAGTCAGAAATACTAGCTATGACCAGTTACAGAAACGAGGACTGTAATTGTCATGAGTATTTTTTTCTTATTTTGTATATGGGGTGTGTGTGTATCAAATATCTTTGTTTTCTTTTCTCTTTTATCCTGTTATGTAACATAAGATGTATTAAAGTCTGTCTGTGTCAAAATTCCTTCTTCCTAGGAGGGGTATCAGTCTTTTGTTCTATTCAGGCCTTCGACTAATTGGATGAGGCCCACCCACACTATGGAGGGCAGTCTGCTTTACTCACAGTCTACCAATCTAAATGTAAATCTCATCCAAAAACACCCCTAGAGAAACATCCAGAATAATGTTTGACCAAATATGTGGGCACTGTGGCCCAGCGAAGTTAACACATAGAATTAACTATAACAAGCCAAACCCTCATCAAATTTGTACCCATATACATACACCTCCTAAAACCATACTAAATCTCAAATAAAATAAGAAAGTCATACTTCCACCTAACATGATACAACTATCCTGCATACAATCTATTAATACAACACACTTTTTCTTGGAAACACATCTTTTCCTTGGAAGAGGATACGAAGTCCTTGGATGAGTTTTCCTTTTCTCCTTTGTATTCTGTAACTTAAATTCTATAATGTAAAGATAATAATACTTAAATACTATAAGGTCAATGCATCTTATGTTAAATTGCATAGGGATCATTCCAGTGATCTCAATCACTGGAAGACATTATTTATGGCCACATCGTATGAGTTTATTATAGATCCCTAACTGTTGATGGTTTCCTAAAGTCTTACATCTTGCAAAAATAAGAAAAAAATAATTTCCTCTATGGAGTCAAGTAAAAAAATAAAAGGAGAGGGTCAGTTTAATTCCCTTTCTCTTTAACTTGTATGTTGAGCCATGGCAACTGGCCTATGTTAATGGTTTGATATAAGTTTTTAATGAAGAAGCATGATACTTGCAAATTACTCTCAAATTCTTCAGGAAAGTGTGTGTAGGAGGGAAGAGAGAGAGGGAGAGGTGGGGGAGTGTGTGTGTGTGCGCGTGTGTGTGTGTAGAAGAGAAGTTGAACAAATGATAAAAAAAATGGGACAAAGCTACAAATCCAATGAACTCCATGTAGGGCAAACTCAGAGACTCATTTGGAGACACATTATAATCAAACTTTCAAAAGCCAAAGAAAAAGAGAAAATCTTGAAAGCTGCAAAAAAGAAGCAACTGGTTACATACAAGGAATTCTGAAATAAGATTATAAGCAGATTTCTCATCAAAAACCATGAAAGACAGAAGGCAGTCGGATGCCATTTTTAAAATGCTGAGGGGGAAAAAAAAAACTGTCAACCAAGAATTCTATATCTAGCAAAACTACTCTTCAAGAATGAAGAAGTTAAGGCATTTCCAGGTAAATAAAAGCTAAGGGAGTCTGTTACTAGTCTGCCCTATAAGAAATGCTAAAAGGAGTTCTTCAGGCTGAAAGTGAAGGACACTAGATAGTAACATGAAGCCACGGGAAGAAATAAAGGACAATGGTAAAGGTAGATATATAGGTAAATATAAAAGCCAACATTATACTTCTGGTTTGTAACTCATCTTTTTTTTTTCTATATGATTCAAAAAGCAAATGCATCAAACATTAATTATAAATCTATGTTAATGGGCACACAATGTACTAAGATGTAATCTTAGCTGAGTCCTAATACCCAAATTAAAAAAAATGTCATTTGTGACAATAACAATATAGGAGGGACAGAGATGTAGAGGAGCAGAGTGTATACTATTTTAAATAAATTGGTATTATTCAAACTAGGTTTTTATAAATTTAAGATGTTAATTGTAATCCCAAAAGTAACCACTGAGAAAATAATTTAAAAGTATACAGAAAAAGAAAGAAAATCAAACAGGACATGCTACAAAAAACACATGCAAAAATAAAAAAAAAAAGTACAAAAAAATGCAGTAATAAAGGAATTGAGGAACAAAAGCATACAAAGCCAGGCACAATGGCATGTGTATATAGTCCCACCTACCTGGGAGGCCGAGACAGGAGTATTGCTTTAGCCAAGGAGTTCAAGGCCACAGTGTGCTGTGATCATGCCTGTGAATAGCCACTGCACTCTCCAAGCTAGGCAACATAATGAGACCCCCATCTCAAAACGTGTATAAAAAGACCTGAAGCCAGGTGCAGTGGCACATGCCTGTAGTCCCAGCTACTTAGGAGGCTGAGGCAGGAGGATCACTTGAGCTCAGAAGTTCAAATCCAGTCTGAGCAACAAAGTGAGACCCTATATCTAAAAAGACAGAAACAAAAATATACGAGACGCCGGGAGCAGCTGGTGCTGAGCAAAGCGTGGCCAGCAAAGATGATTCAGGCTATTCTGGTTTTCAGCAATCACGGGAAGAGGCGGCTGGTCCACTTCTACCAGCATTTCCCAGAAGAAATTCAACAGCAAATTGTTTGAGAGACTTTCCATCTAGTCCTTAAGTGGGATGACAACATTTGTAACTTCTTGGAAGGTGGAAGTTTAATTGGTGGCTCTGACTACAAACTGATTTGCCAACACTATGCTACCTTCTACTTTGTATTTTGTATGGATAAGTCAGAGAGTGAACTCGGGATCTTGGACCTCATCCAGGTTTTTGTGGAGACTCTGGATAAGTGTTTCAAAAATGTGTGTGAATTGGATTTGATCTTCCATATGGATAAGGTGTACTACATCCTCCAGGAGGTGGTGATGGGTGGGATGGTGTTTGAATAAACATGAATGAAATCGTGGCTCAGATTGAAGCTCAAAATAGGCTGGAGAAATCCGAGGGTGGCCTTTCAGCAGCCCCTGCACAGGCCGTATCTGCTGTGAAAAATATCGGCCTGCCTGAGATTTCTCGGAACATCAACATGGGTGATCTCAACATCAAAGTCCCCAACCTGTCCCAGTTTGTCTGAGGGTGAAGGATTGGACTGAACCAGAGTCCTTAAAATAAGCAAAGCCAAGCAAGTCTGGAAACGGAACCCATTTTGAGCCTTAGAAGAGTCAAGACTCAGGACCCTGAACCTTTCTGTCTGGGGAAGACTGGCATGGGATGGGGAAGGGGTTCTTGTGGACACTGCTCAGGGGTGCTCAGTTCTCACACGTGCAGCCGTGCTGCCCTCCATGCATATGGCCACTGCAGGTGTGAGGGACCTGCCGTCCTCAGAGGGAGTCAGCATGCCCCAGCCATCCACACATACCTCTCACACACAGCCACTCCCAGCAATTGGGGACTGTAATGAGCAGGCCCACTTGCTTCCCAGAACCCCAGCAGGAGGACTGAGCACATTCTCTAACTGGAGTCTTCATCCTTAGCACCATGGGCTTCTAAGGTCCTGTAGCATTTACTTGCTGGTGAGGTACCCTGGGTAGAAAAGGGATGGCCCTTCAGATTTGGGGTTGTGGTGAGTGGCAAGTAAGGGCAGGTTTTATGAGAACCAGAGTCACCTGCTGGCTCTACTAAGATTGTTTTGCCCAGAATCCTTTTGTATAGCCAAGCCTTTTGGTTACCACCTCCTGTAGAATATATTCCCTTGTCTTAGTCCCAGTTCTGTTCTCACAGGTATTTATGTGCAGGACACAGTCTCAATCATAACCCTGGTGCATGCCCACCACATTTCAGCCTCTAGGGAAAGCATACCCTCACACACACACTCTCCAGAGAGGTCCCTCCTCACAGAGGAGAAGCCCTGTGTCTGTGGAAGGTTAAAGCTGACAACATGTGGAATATCCCAGAATTATGACTCTTCCCAAGTTTAAAATACATTCTCCTCATGGGAGCAGAAGGTTCAGTTGCTGTGTTATCAATTGATGAGTCACCTCCATAGGAAACCCACTGTCACCTACACCAGCTTCTGGAGCATGAGAGCCTGAGCTGGGGTCACCCATTTGGGGCCTGGATACAGGAAGTGTGCTCGCGGAGACTAGTAGCAGTGCTGCATCCTCTCCCCTCCCTGGAAAGGGGCCCCTCCCTGAACTCTGCTTGTGTTCTCTCAGGTGACATTCTCCCGCTTTGGAGACCCATAAATGTTTACATGTGGAAAAGAAAAACAAACGTATGAGACATATGGAAAACAATTAGCAAAATGGCAAAAGTCTTTATCAGTAATTATTTTAAATGTAAATGATTAAACTCTCCATTTAAAAGGCAGACATTGGTGGACACCTTTTTCAGCCTCCACCCATCTGCACCCAGACGCTTAAACAGCAAAATTTTTTTTTTATTTAAATAGAAAATAAATAAAAGGCAGATATTGGCAGAATGTATTAAAAGAAAAGAAAACATGACGTATCTATATACTTGTCTATATGAGATTCACTTTAAATACAAAGACACAAAGAGATTGACAATAAAAGAATGGAAAAGTATATTTCAGGCAAAGAGACCTGGGGTGGCCATATTATCAGACAAAATAGGTTTTAAGTCAAAAAAGGTTATGAGGACAAGGACGTTATATACTGTAAGAAAATGTAACAATTTAAAACATATATGCCCCTAACAAGACAGCATCAAAACATATGAAGCAAAAAAGGACATAATTGAAGGAAAAAATAGACAATTCCACAATAATAGTTGAAGACGTCACTACCCTATTTTCAGCAATAGCACAACCAGAGACAAGAGCAATAAGAAAGAGCACTTGACCAACAGTATAATCCAATTAGACCTGACAGACATATATAAAACATCCACTCAACAACAGCAGAATAGACCTTCTTCTCAAGTACACCTGGAGCATTGTTCAGAGTATACTGTATGTTAAACCACAGAAAAAACCTTAATAAATTTTATAAGATTGAAATCATGCAAAGTATCTTTTATAATCACAAGGGAATGAAACTAGAAATTAGTAACAGAAGGAAAACTCCAAATGCACATAAATATGTAGAAATTAAAAACACTCTTAAACAACCAGTGGTCAAATATGAAATCACAAGGGAAATTAGAAAATACTTTGAGATGAATGAAAACAGAACCATGACATACCAAAACTTATAGGATGCAGTAAAAGCAGTGTTCAGAGGGAAATTTATATCTATAAGCATCTACACTGGAAAAGAAGAAAACGGCCAGGTATGATGGCTTCCCTCACTTGGGAGGCTGAGGTGGGAGGATTGCTTGAGGCCAGGAATGTGAGACCAGTCTGGGCAACATAGTGAGATCCCATCTCTACAAACAAAAAAAAGAAAGATCTCAAATCAATCACCTGACAATACACCTTAAAAGATCTAGAAAAAGAAGAGCAAATTAAATCCAAGTTAGCAGAAGGCAGGAAATGAAGATTAGAGTGGAGATAAAGGAAATAAAGAATAGGAAAACAAGTGAATAGAGAAAATCATAACCAAAAGTTTTTTTAAAAGGTCAGCAAAATTAACAAATATTTAGCTAGAATGACTAAGAAAAAAAGAGAGAAGACTCAAAGAACTAAAATCAGAAATGAACATGGGAACATTACTATGGACTTTATAGAAATGAAAAGTATTATAAGAGACTACTAGGAATATATATACACCAACAAATTCAATAACCAAATAAAATGGCAAATCCCTAAAAACACAAAAACTACCAAGACTGAATCACAAAGAAATAGAAAATATGGTTATATCTATAACTAGTAAGGAGATTAAATCAATAATAAAAAAACCAACAAATAAATGCCCTTGACCAGATAGCTTTACCAGTGAATTCTACCAGACATTTAAAGGAGAACTAATGCCAGTCCTTTCCAAGCTCTTTCAAAGAATTGAAGAGGAAGAAACACTTTCTGACTTGTTCTATTGTATGAAGCCAGAATTGCCTTGGTACCAGAGCCTGAAAAAGACACTACAAGAAAACAACTGACTAATATCTCCTATGAACATTGATGAAAAATCCTCAAGAAAATACTAATAAACTGAATTCAGCAGCATATTAAAGGTATTATACACTGTGATCAAGTGGGATATATTCCTGGAATGCAAGGATAGTTCAACATACAAAAATCAATCAATGTAATACACCATATTCTCAAAATGAAGGGAGAAAAAACTACATGATCTGAATTGGTGCAGAAAAATCATTTGACACAATTCAACACCTCTTTATGACAAAAAAACTAGAATAGAAGGAAACTACGTCCATATAAGAAAGAGCATATACGAAAAACCCACAGCTAACATAGTCAATGGTGAAAACTGGAAGCTTTTTGACTAAGATCAGGAGCAAGACAAGAGTACCAGTTTTTGCCAGTTCTATTCAGCATAGCATTGAAAGTTCTAGTCGGAGCAATTAAGTAAGAAAAGGAAATTTAAAACATCTAAATTGGAAAGAAAGAAGTAAAATTATCTCTGTTCATGAATGATATTGTTTCATATGTAGAAAACCATAAGGATTCAACATACACAAAAACTGTTAGAACTAATAGACAAATTTAGCAATGTAGTAGGATACAAAATCAACACACAAAAAGTTATTTTCATTTTTACACACTAACAATAACCAATCCTAAAAGGAAATTTTTAAAATTCCATTTACAATAACATCAAAAAGAATAAAATACTTTGGAGTAAATTTAACCAAGGAGGTAAAAGACTTGTACACTGAAAACTACAAAACATTCCTGAAGCAATCAAAGAAGACATAAATGAAAACAACATCTCATGTGAATTGGGTTGTTAGTTTGTTGTTGAATGTGATTTGCAAATACAGTTATCTCTTAGTATATGCAGGGGATTGATTCCATGACCCCTGCACATACCAAAATCTGTACATACTCGAGTCCCACAGTCAGCCCTACAGAACCCACATATGCGAAAAGTCAGCCCTCCATATATGCAGGCTTCACATCCCACAAGTACTGTATTTTCAATCCATGTTTGGTTGAAAAAAATCCACAAATAAGTGTACCCACACAGTTCAAACCCATATTTTTCAAGGGTCATTTGTATTGTCCCGTTCTGTGAGTTGCCTTTTTATTGTTGATAGTGCCCTTTGATGTACAAAAGTTTTAAGTTTTGATAAAGTCCAACGTGTCTATTTTTTTATTTTATTGCCTGTTCCTTTGCTTTCATAGCCAAGAAATCATTGCCAAATCTAATGTCATGAAGCTTTGCCTCCATGTTTTCTTCTAAGAGTTTATAATTTTAGCTCTTATGTTTAGGTTTTTGATCCATTTTGAGTTAATTTTTGGTCCAATTTGAGTTAATTTTTGATCCAATTTGAGTTAATTTTTGGCATTAGGTAAGGATCCAACTGCATTGTTTTGAATGTATATTTTATTTATTTATTTATTTATTTTTTGAGACAGAGTCTCACTCTGTTCCCCGGGCTAGAGTGCCGTGGTGTCAGCCTAGCTCACGGCAACCTCAAACTCCTGGGCTTAAGCGATCCTCCTGCCTCAGCCTCCCGAGTAGCTGGGACTACAGGCATGTGCCACCATGCCTGGCTAATTTTTGTTATATATTTTTAGCTGTCCATTTAATTTCTTTCTATTTTTGGTAGAGATGGGGTCTTGCTCTTGCTCAGGCTGCCTTCGAACTCCTGAGCTCAAACAATCCGCCCGTCTCGGCCTCCCAGAGTGCTAGGATTACAGGCATGAGCCACCGTGCCCGGCCTGAATGTATATTTTATATATATTTCACTGCTATAAAAATATAATTTAAAAATTTAATATATTTTTATGATTTAAAAAATTCAATAAACTGGGACTAGCAGGTAACTTTCTCAAAATAATAAAGGCCATACATGAAAAACCTACAGGTAACATCATATTCAATTGTGAAGGACTGAAATCCTTGCCACTAAGGTCAGGTTCATTGTCCACTCCTCAAGAGGAAGCCAATACACTGGAACAGCAGGGGTTATAGGAGAGGAAGAGTTTAATATTGCCAGACACCAAGCAAGGAGATAGGAGGAATTTCTCAAATCTGTCTCCTTGAGAATTTTTGGGTGAGGGGTTTTTTCTTTTATGTTGTTTGTTTGAGACAGGGTCTTGCTCTGTTGCTGGGGCTAGAGTGCAGTGACATCATCATAGCTCGCTGCAGCCTCAAACTCCTGGGTTCAAGTGATCCTTCTGCTTCAGCCTCCCAGATAGTTGGGACTACATGTGTGCACCACCATGCCTACCTAATTTTTCTTCTTTTTTTGTAGAGACAGAGTCTTGCTCTTGCTCAGGCTGGTCTTGAACCCCTGCCCTCAAGCAATCCTCCTGCCTTGCCCTCCCAAAGTGCTAGGATACAGGTGTGAGCCACTGCACCTGGCCTTGGTCAGCGTTTTTTTTTTTTTTTTTTTTTTTGAGACAGAGTCTGGTTCTGTTGCCCTGGCTAGAGTGCCGTGGCATCAGCCTAGCTCACAGCAACCTCAGACTCCTGGGCTCAAGCAATCCTTCTGCCTCAGCCTCCTGAGTAGCTGGGACTACAGGCATGCATCACCATGCCCAGCTAATTTTTTTTTCTATATATATATTTTTAGTTGTCCAGATAATTTCTTTGTATTTTTAGTAGAGACGGGGTCTCGCTGTTGCTCAGGCTGGTCTCAAACTCCTGACCTTGAGCAATCCGCCCGCCTCGGCCTCCCAGAGTGCTAGGATTACAGGTGTGAGCCACCATGCCTGGCCCTGGTCAGGGTTTTTAAAGATAGTTTGGTGAGCAAAGGGATAGGGAATTGGGTCTGCTGATTGGCTGCGGAAGAACTCGTAGGGTTGAGAAGCAGAAATCATCTTTTGGCACTGAGACAGTTCCTAGGTAGAGGGCCGCAAGACCAGTTGAGTCAGTTCCATGGTATGGGCCACTGGAATGCAGGGTCTGAAAGATACCTCAAAGACCAGCCTTAGGCTTCACAAGTGTGATGTTATCTATGCAAGCAACGTAGAAAGCTAAGAATCTTTATGGCCATCAACTATATGACTCCTGAGTAGTAAGCAATTATAGGAAAGCAAACTAGGGAACAATGGCTGGTTTTGTATCTATATATCTATATCTATATCTACATCTCTCTCTCTCTCTATATATATATATATAAAATCTATATATATGTTTTAACTATGCCTATACCTTTGCTGAGTTCAGGCCCCTAACACAGTTCCCAACTTAGGGCCTTTTATTAATTTTATAACGGGAGTTTCAACATGTTTTCATGTCTCTTGGGCATATACATAGGAGTGGGATGGCTGCATCATATTGTAGGTATATCTTTGACATTTTAAGAAACTGTCAAACTGCCTTCCAAAGTGCTTATACCATTTTACATTCCCCCCCAGCAGCATATGAAAGTTCCATATCTTTGCCAACATTTAGTATGGTCAATTTTAATTTTTGTCATTCTAGTGGGTGTGTAGTGTATCTCATTGCGATTTTAATTTACATTTCTCTCATGACTGATGGTATTGTGCATCTTTTCCTGTGCTTATTTACCACATATATGTTTTTTAGGGTGAAGTGTCTCTTCAAATATTTTGCCCATTTAAAAAATTTGGGTTGTTTGTCTTATCATGGAGTTGTCATATATTCTAGATATGAGTTATTTGTTGGATATACATTTTGCAAATATTTTCTTCCAGTCTGTGGCTTGCCTTTTCATTTCGTGTCTTTTTAAAAACAGTTTTATTGATATATTACTTACATACCATAAAAATTCACCCATTTTAAGTTTACAATTCAATGATTTTTAATAAATTTACAGAGCTGTGCAACCATCACCACATTCCAATTTTAGAATATTTCCAACAACCCAGAAAAAGATCCCATGTGCCCATTTGCAGTTATTCTGTTCCCACCCCAAATTGTAGGCAACCAGTAATCTACTTTCTGTTTTTATAGATTTAACTCCCTTCAGGACATATCATGTAAATAGGTTCATATAATATGTGGTCTTTTGTGTGTGACTTCTTTTATAAATGAGAATAGTATTTTTGAGGTTCATTCTTGTAGCATGTGTCAGTAGTTAGTTCCTTTTTTTAATTTTTTAATTTTTATTTTTTAGTTCCTTTTTATTGTATGTATTTATGCATTGTATGGGCATGCCACATTTTTGTTTATCCATGCCGATAGATATTTGGGTCGATGGCTTTTGCCTATTATGAATAACGCCGCTACTAACATTCACGTACAAGTCTTCGTATGGACATGTTTTCACTTCTCTTGCATAAATTCATCTTATCCAACTTTTCTGCAGCCTCTGACACTGCAGATCAATTCCTGAGCTGTCTTTCTCTACACTTGGCTCCCACATTACTCCTTTTTTCAAGTTTACCTCTTGCTTCTATGTTGTTGTTGTTTTCCACTCTTCTTTGCTGGCTCCTTTTGACCCATTCCAGGGTCCACTCTTAGCTCTCTTTTGGATTCTCTTTTTCCAGTGGGACTGATTTTTACAATCTAGTATGTAAAAATAACACCTAAAGTGAAATAAAGAATAATATTTATAGAATGAATATCCATATACCTATAATCCAACTCAAGAACTAAAATATTGCCTCCTCAGTTAAATATACTTTTGGTACCCCTTTTCCAGTTGCCTCCATCCATCTCCCTTCACCCAGAGGGAGCCAGATCATGATTTGGTGTTTATCCTGCATACATAAATATAAATACACACATATGTCTATCTGTTATATACTCCTTTAGATGATTACATTCACTCTCATGACTTCATTGACTACTAATAAACACTAATGACTCCCAAATCGATCACCTTGAATCCATATCTTTCCCTAGGGATCATATTACTACCTTACCAGGTTCACTGCAGCTGCTCAAGAGAAAGCCAATACACTGGGTCAGCAAGTGTTACAACAGAGAAAGAGTTTAGTAACACAGGTGCCATTTGAGGAGATGGAAGAAATTTCTCAAATCCATCTTCCTGAGAATTTGGGAGAAGGGGTTTTTAAAGATAGTTTGGCGGGCAAAAGGCTAGGCAATTGCATCTGCTAATTGGCTGGGTTTGGGGAGGAACCACAGGAGTGTAGAAATTGTCTTCTTTGCTGAGTCAATTCTTGGGTGGGGATTGGTTGCAATACCAGTTGAGTCAGTTCCATAGTATGGGCCACTGGTCTGGGTGGGTCAGCCATTCTACTAGAATGCAAGGTCTAGAAGCTATCTCAAAAACTAGCCTTAGGTTTCACAAGGGGGATGTTATCTATGGGAACAATGAAGAAAGCTAAGAATCTTTGTGACCATGAGTTATATGATTCCTGAGTAGTAAGCAATTACAGGAAAGCAAGCTAGGGAACAATTGCTGGTTTTATATATACATATATATATATAAATTTCCCCTACCACATTTCCTACCTTGTGGTTCTTTATTAATTTCAAAGGGCAGTTTCCTTTTTTTTTTTTGAGACAGAGTCTCACTCTGTCACCCTGGGTAGATTGCAGTGGCATCATCGTAGCTGACAGCAACCTCAAACTGTTAGGCTCAAGCAATCCTCTTGCCTGAGCCTCCTGAGTAGCTGGGACTATAAGCACACACAATGATGCCCAGCTAATTTTCTAATTTTTCTATTTTTAGTAGAGATGGGGTCTCACTCTTGTTCAGGCTGGTCTCTAACTCCTGAGCTCAAGCAATCCTCTTGCCTCGGGCTCCCAGAGTGCTAGGATTACAGACATGCACCACTGTGCCTAGCCGTAAAGGGTGGTTTCAATCAAACCATTATATCGAGCTCCACTTAGATGTCCTACAGTCACCTCACATTCAATATATTACAAACTAAACATACCTTTTTCTTAAAATTACTTCCTTTTTGCATTATCCCTATCTTAGTAAAAGTCACGACCTTCCAACCAGGAGTCATCCTTGACTTTTTTCTGACTCCCTTATAGTCTATTCTGAAGATCGCAAGCAGTTAAATCAGATCATGTCCTCTGCTTAAAATTCTCTGATGGTTTCTTATCTAACTCAGATTAAAAGCCAAAGTCCTTAAAATTGTTAGGTAGATATCGAGGGATTCCAGGTCTCCTAGGGACGAAAGTGGGTGTTGTTGCCTTGGTGCAGTTGCCCCACCTGGGAAGAAGGACAAGGGTGGGCCCCAGGCCCCCATCTTGGTCCTGCCCCACCCTAATGCTCTCCCGAGTGGCTGCCATACCTGGGGGAGGAGGGAATACCCTATGAATCTGCCAATCATAACTCAGTGGGCCAGCTGCAAAAGAATGCAGAGGACTCTCTAGCCCATGGGCCAAACAGCATAGGTACCATAGAGTCTGGAAATTGAACTAGAACAACCCGCATGCATAGTTAAGACTCAGGTCATGCAGCTCCCCACTGTCCAGTCAAAGTGGTTCCATGGTGACATCTGAGCCACAGGGAGGTCCCAATCCGGGCACTCTAAAACAAGACTGAAACCATAACCAACGCCTTTTTGCCCTTCCTTTTGCTCTCTGTTTGCTGCAACAATGGGTCCGGTGCTCAGCTGTGGCATATGTATCATGCTCTGTAAGCCTATGTCTTACTCTTGTTCTATAATCCTATCTTTCTCTCCTCAGTAAACCTAATTTTCATGCTTGCCTTACTTTGGTGTATCTGCTCATTCTCCAGCCAAGAGCAAGCGCACCAACACTCGACATTTCAGACTGAAACCTGACATACTGACCAATAAGACCCAACATGATCTGATGTCCCATTTCCCTTTTTTTTATGCTTCAATCAGTTGAACTTTTATGCACTGAAAAATTAGAGCTTTGTTTAATCCAATAGAGTAAAATCAAATGTCTAAATAAAGAAATAGTTGCCTTTCTAAAAATCAGCTTTTCATCACCTCCAGATCTATTTGTATTATGTCACCTCTCTTCATTTGCAGTGTTGCCTCTGAAAACTGTCGTTTCTTTGAACTCAGCAATCAGATTTAGATGTACCTACACATAATTGTTCTAAAATGTATATTTTTTGTATCTATCAAAGTGTAAAGGAAAATAAAATCTCAGGACCACCGCCTCCCAGCTCCTTATGCAAAAGGGAAGGTCAACACCAAGTGCGGTGGCTCACGTCTGGAATCCTAGCACTCCGGGAGGCCTAGGCGGGTGGATTGTTTGAGCTCAGGAGTTCAAGACCAGCCTGAGCAAGAGCAAGACCCCGTCTCTACTAAAAATAGAAAGAAATTAGTTGGACAACTAAAAATATATAGAAAAAATTAGCCGGGCATGGTGGC